>CM070717.1:22057671-22360942 GCA_036346275.1 Otatea glauca | reverse complement strand
TGAAACCTACGCTTTAACATTTCTCGATACTAATGCGGTAATATTTTTTACGTAGTCACTGCGGCCTTAGGTGGGCACACGGCACGAGGCGGCTTAGCTACCGCCCGATTCGTCGCGCAGCCGACCACCTCACCGAGAGACCGCATCACGCCGGACCTGCGTACCACCGGCCATGGGAGGCGTGTCGACTCACGTGTGCCGGGTGGATTGTCCACCCTATGCACAGCGACGGCAGCGTCTTGGCGTACCGTCGGTTCCTTGTGTTCGATGTCACGTGAGGGCTACGCTGTCCATCAGTGATGAGGCGATTCGGTCCACGACAGAGTTCCCGGTCGAGTCGGCCAGCGGGTCCCACACGGCATCCACACGTAAGTTCCCTACGCCGATGTTCTCTAATGCATGCGGTGTAATGACATGTAATAATGCTATATTTTTGCTTATCGCGAAGGCGGGGCGAGGAGGCGGGCATGGCGGCACCCCATGGCACGTCGTGTATGGCGCCATGGGTCGAGTGGGGAGGAGGAGCGTTGGGCGTCCATGCGAGAGATGCGCGCGTCACGACCAGCGAGAGCGTACGAAGTACCGGCGGTGGTACACTTCTACCGTGCCGTGCGTTTGGTATGTGTCGACCGGATCCTCCTGACGCACATCCCGGGTGAGACCGCGTATCCCGCCATACGGACTTCGGTTCACGCACGGTGCGGTAAGTTTTGTCTGTCTGTCGGCGTATTTTGTATTGCATTTTCGGATGAATGTGTTAGGTTAATTAAGTAATATATTTTTCGGTGATGTGCTGGCGGTACTCGAGGAGTCCGGAGCTTCTGTCGCGTTGTCTCGTGGGATAGGCGTGATCGGGGAGGGCGTGACCTCCTTCTTCCACGAGATTGGAGAGCGCGAGCGCACCCTCGAGTTGGCGAGGTTGCCGCCGCCTCGCGATGTGGTGGGCCCTCGCGGCGTGCCACTTACTGCGGGAGGAGTGCTCCGGTACTTCTTCACACCCGTCCTCCGTCCCCACCGTCCGCCCGAGCTTACGCGGCAGGCGAGCTCTGCTTTGAATCGGCGGTCTAGCCCCTCCACGTCGGAGTAAGCCCTTCGCCACCCGTATGTTGTCTAATTATTTCTTGAATGTTACCAGCAATTCTTCACTTCTTCTGACAGGCTCACGAGCACGATGGTTCTCCTCTGCGGCTTCACACCTTACAGCGACTATGAGGGTAGTTTGATGATCACCCATCTGATTCGACCTCGGCGATGGTGGCGTGTCGAGATACGCCGTTGGTCGGATGTGCCGGATCATCGCAGGTTGGGAGGCACCACCACCGACGCGGCCTTCTCGGTGGTGTCGCTACACCTCGGCTAGACCACGGAGGGCCCACCACCCACGGTGCGGTTGGCGTACTCGCGGGGCAGGTTCGCTGAGGCCCGCCAGTGAGCGGAGGTGCCCGAAATGGGGCGCCCGATGGTTTGTATTTGGCTTATGTATTTTGGCTTATGTATTTGGTTATTACGTTGTGATGTACTTTGCATCTTATGTATTTATTTGTATAGGATATATTTTTCTTATGTTAGTAACCCAGTACTTTTGGTTATGAACTATTGTTATTCTTTATTACTGATAGCCCTGCTTTCAAGCATGGCGAATCTTGTCGTCAGTGACTTTTAGACGAATAGCATACTCACGGGCGTGCATCCTTGTCGAGCCCGATTAGACAAGTCACATGCATCGGCTTTGTCCTTGCCAAGGCCGATGGGACGAGTCACATGCATCGGCTTTGTCGAGTCGCCTTGTCGAGGCCGATTAGACAAATCGCATGCATCGGCTTTGTCGACCTTGTCGTGCGGCTTTCTGCGATGGGTGACACATCGTGCGACTTTTCGCGGAGGATACCGTCCATCGATGCTTTAGTTGTGTGGAGCAGCCCTCGGCACCACTATAAAAGCGGTAGAGGTAGACATCTAACACCGCCAAACAAGCAATACCGCCAATGAATCTTCACAAATTAGGGCATGATGTCGTTCTACGATCCGCCTCTTGACCAGCGAAATTCATCCCGCCCAAGTACCGGATACTAGTAGCGTTGGCGCCGATTCTGCCGGGTTGCCCCAGGCCAATTGCATTGCAACCTTCCGCAAAGATGATGCAATCTACCCACGGAGAGATGGCGCCCGCGCTCCCTCTTTGTTGTGCCGCTCTTCTGGGGTAGACTGCTTTGGTGTCCATACAATCTGATTAACATTACCATTTCATGCATCGTTCTTTCTTTTCTCGGCAAGCGACCGGTGTTGCTTCTTCCAATAGATCGGCGGGCGGAACGGCGTGACTACAAATTTGTCCACAAGCGCCACGGCGCCGAGAACCGCCGCCGAGAACTTCAACCGGTGGGAGGCCGCGGGATCGTCCCGTTCTAGGCGACCAGATTGGGGCGGTGGGCGAGGCCAACCAATCGGTGAGTTTCATCTGCGACGAACTCATGCTTCACTCACAAAGTAGTAATTCTAAACGGTTAAATACATACGGGAGTTCAAAAAGAAAATCGCGAAATTGCTCGAATCAAAGGAGAAACCTCCTCGGGGCCACGAAAGCCCCAACTTTGCGAACACGGCCTTGGCGATGGTTGATACTGCCACGATGACCTAGCGGACCGGAGATTCTATCGGTGCCCCTTGGCGAGAGATGAATGGTGCGGCTACTTCAAGCTGGGTGGACCGGGGCGTACCACCCACATCTCAAACTTCCGTCTGAGGATAAGGGGAGCAACCCTCCCGTGGTGCTACTACACGCCCGGAAAAGCGGACCGAGTGCGCCTCACGGTGTTATTCAGCGACTACTGGTAGCATCTTATGTTGAGCTACGACGCCTCGCTTAGGTTGTACAAGGACAAGCCCAACACACTCTGCACCATATAGTGGAGTGAGGCGAAAGCAGGCGGGCGTCTCGGCAAGTCTCCGCCACCCAACGCCTTGAGGCGCAGAGGTACCTCCTCGAAGAGGAAGGGACAGGAAGCGGTGGCGAGGTCCGCACGCAACAAGTCCTTGATGCATTCGCGGACCATCCGGGAACCGGGTGATATAAACATAGGGGGCCAAGAATCGGTATGACAAAAATTACATCTTACACACCGAGGCGTCGGCATAGGCCACCCATTCGGCGACACACAGGGCACTGCCGATCCCGTGGAGTTCTTTCATAGTGGGGATTGAGCGGTGTCAGGACAACTAGCAAAATTTACGGGTCGGTGTAATATCACGAAAAAATGGGACATCATTACATTTGTACCGGATAGGCGGAGCGATCATCTGTTCCACCATGACAAACCTTGCTTTACGTTAGTTAGTTAGTTAAATCAAGCAATTTCGTCACTTCTTGTAATGCCCTTGTAATATAATCTAGTCTATTGCTTATTTTACCATCTGAACTTTCGGTGCATCTGCCCTCATGTATGTTCAACAAATAGTTTAACACATGATTACAAATCAAAGTTTAATAACGCGATTTAAGGGCATGTATCAAAGATCAAATGTGGTCCCTTGTTCATAAAAATACCGTTTAGACATGACATTTCACAGAGACGTCGAAAAGGTGAAAAACATGACATGAGTTGTTGCCGACTATATTACTTAGGGTTGTTGCACTAGTGGAAATTAGATGCAAAGCAAGCTGTAAATTACGTATTTTCTATAATATGGAAGTGCATGTATTAAAGATCAAATGTGGTCCTTTGTTAGTAAAAATACCGTTTAGACATGACATTATGCAGGCGTAGAAAGGCTAAAACCATGCACTCTACTTGCTCAAGGAATTTTGAAAATTATTTCAAATTTCTCTAGAGGCTAAAAGTATTTTCTTCAATCCTAAATCTGTTTATCCAAATATTTTAATCTTTTTTAAGTCTCTCGATTTTTTTCCAAAGTTTGTAAATTTTACGGCCAAGTCGCCCTACCATTGGGCGATTTATTCTATCACCCTACCATTGGGCGACTAGTGGCGTGTAAGCCCTACGATTAGGCGACATTTTTGTGAATCAACATGTCGCCCTACCATAGAGGCGACAAGGGTACATTTATGCAAAAAAAATTTCTTCGTGGTATATTTGTGCAATTCGAATTATAAAATATATTATTTTAAAAAAATTCGCATTGGGTGTGTTAAGCTAGTAATGACATAGATAAGAGGATAATTGTCCTCGTTGTGCAGAGGTAACTCTAAATGAGAGAAGTCGGAGGAATATTACCACTTGCCCTAAGGGGAGGTAAGGAGCTTGATGGAGAGAGATTGAGGAGAGATTTGAGGCCGAGGCTGAATCAATTGGGTGGCTAGCTGTTTAGTTTGTGGTTCTTCTTGGATAGAAGCTGATTTTGCCCCTTTTTCCTGGTTCCTCTACTACCTCTAATGGAACTTGCTTAAGTTCATGCAGGATATTTCTCCTTCGGTAGTGTCTTCTCTTATATACATTAATCCTTTTGGGGTTCTTTGTCACATCACTTGCACATTTTTTCATCGACTCAAAGAGGACATAGAATTGTCCTCACAACAACTTCTTGTTCTTGATTTTTCACTCTCACTATCTTTGTCCTCCCCTCTCGACTATCACCCTTGGCGGCGGAGAATTTCTCTAATAATTAACCAAGATCACCACTACTCGGGTAGTGGCTCGAACTCTGAAAGTTACATCTATACTCATGAATAATTTTTGATTGGGTTCTAGCACTTATATCCCTTCGACTAGATGAATATCCTATGAAGACACACTTTATAGCTGAGGATCCATATACCAACCATTGGCGGTGATCTCGTACAACACACACAACCAAACACCTTAAGAGGAACCTTGAACTCGTTGATCCAAAAAAAGTTCGATGGGAGACTTCATCCCAAGCATTCAAAACAACATCACGATTGATAAGGTATCACGTTGTCCTCACCACCTCACTCCAAAATCTCTTTCGGCACATTCATCGAAAAATGAGTGAACCACATCCAACAAATGTTAATTCTTCCTCTTAGCCACTCCATTACGAGGTGGGTTCCTAGACAAGTGGTTTGATGAAGTATCCCACTCTCAAGAGATATGCTACAAACTTCTTATTGATATACTCAATTCCATTATCTATTGAAGAATTGAACCTTCGCATGAAATTGAGTTGCCACCAACCGATGGAAGTCTTGGAAATATCGAATGACCTCACTCTTGTGCTTCATCATATAGATCCAAGTCATATGAGTATAGCAATCAATAAAAGTGACAAACCACTTAAAACCACTCACAGAGGTAACCAATCATAGACCCCAAACATCGAATGTATTAATATAAAATGTTCATAACCCGAAGACCAATACTACTATAAGTAAATCAGATGTGCTTTCCAAACTCACAAGCATCACACATAAGTTTACTCTTATCAACTCAAATTCTCAAGCGAAGAATGTCCCAAGCGATGATGATACAACAAAACCTCTTCCTCAACTCCTCTTATAGCCACGAGCAATGTTGTATCTACGGTCAACATACCATAGTCCATTATGCACGATTCGGGCCCAATTCTCTTCCCAATTCTCTTCTCCTGGAACACACAAGAATCCTCATCAAATAAAACAGTGCATTTGAATTGGTTAATGATGGAACTTCTTGAAAGGAGATTAACTAGAAAGGCTGGGACATGTAACACAAAGAATAAAGTAATGGATGGTGTGCACTCTTGGATCCTATTTTACGAATAAGCTGAGAGGTTCCATCAGCTATTTGAATAGTTTCATAGTGTGTATATATGGAATGTAGGATGCAAATGCCCGAGAGAACCTGTGACATGCTTAGATGCTCATCAATCTATGACCCTCACAAAAAAAATACAGTATATATATTTTAGATTTTGAGATTTTGTATCAATGCACGGGCATTGAGCTAGTACATATACATAAGTATGTTAAAGAGTAGTATCTTCTTTCCTCTTTGTTTGTAATCTCCTTCTACTCAAAACTATTGGACAGTGGTGCAAGCCATATGTATAGAAATCCCAAACCATAGGTACGGTTCTAATCAACTTAATTCTAAAATATAAAAGTTTGCAACAACTTGAAACAACCATATCACTGGTTTAGGTGCGATATGATTTACACTAGAAGTTAACAAGTGTAGAGGAAAGGAAAGCAACCTCTCATTAATTCAACTAAGACTGTATCTTTTCTTGGATTCGAAGTTAGCAAAAGCCTAGAACAATATGTTGTTCACTGTTGCTCTATGCGGCTAACACACTATCAGCGTTGGATAAGCGTTTGACCTAGTAACATTGAGGTGTCTTTCGGCGTCTTCATAAGCGGCTGCTATCTGTGGATTGCTTGCGGATACATATGCACGTTGGTTGTTTCTGGATCCAAAGTTATCTTATTATTGTTCAAAAGGTGAAAAGCGAGTCACATTATCCATTCTGTTGACTTTGCCTTCAATTGAGGCGCTCTTTCTTATCCGATCTGGTAATTTTCTATGGGAAATCCTTTAACGCAGCTTCACAGGCACACCCTCGCATAGTAATAACAAATAAATGGTATAGACAAACAGAGTTATATTTCCTTGGTTGTAAAGAATGTCGTTTTGAATATGTATAGTCAAACTTTTAAATTTACGCTATAAATGACTTTTCTAAATATTTTAGCTAGATACTTGAGAATCATATTTATAGATTTGTCTCAAAAATCTTTCATAATATTATAATTTTATTGGGTTTTCTAACTATATTACAATACACATTAATGGTTAAAATTGTGTTTTTAGGAACGGTATCAACGTCTAAACCCGGATTTGCCACTAAATGTTTGCTTTCCTGTATGTCACTAAGTTTTTACACTGTACGCCTGGAACTGGATCTGCCCGGCCCTCCAGCTCGCCTACCTCTCGCCGGCTCCACAGCCTCCAATCCCGCGGCAGATCTGGCGAGCCTCCTCCTGCTCGCCGACTCCACGCCTCCAACCGCACGCTGCATCTAGCCAGCCTCCAACCACGCGCTCAACCACCGTCGGCTACGGCGGCCTCGTCCCCACTATAGCGAAGCCGCCAGCTGCTCGCTTACGACTTCGCCTTCGTCGGTGTTGCAATCATCGGCACATTCCTCAACAAGGCCACCATTGATCCGGAGCCGGACACATCCTCCCCACCTCCCTCCTGTCCTCGGTGACCCCTGCTCGGTGCGGTCACCATCTCAGGCGTCGATCCGGCTCGTCCCTGTGCATGGCCAGTCGACATTGAACATGTGGGCCCCTGATTTTGAGAGGGGCATTTCTCCGAATAATATGACAAGTTTCTTGGTACTAACGGCTGATTGTCCTAACAGAAGCTAACATCAGTCGTACGGAAGGGTTGCAAAAAGTTTTTTGTGGTATAGGAGGAAGCGCAATTTTGCAATGGCAAATAGATTGGGTTAACTCTAGGTGGCATATAGGGGATTTTGTCATGTCCAAACCGATGTTCTCTTGTGACTGAAGGGAATAGACGATTACCGAAGTTAAAATAAATATGGAGTAAGATTCATCCTATATAACAGGGCACTTACCTAATCTACACTTGGCTGTACAAGTTCTACTACCCTGACAAAAAAAAAACCACAAAAAATTGTGACAATTCTGCTTATGTCATCTTCATGTGGTTTATGTAAATGTTTTGTCTCAAAAAACAAAAAATAGTTAAAATACTTTATGTATGTTGATAGGTCAAGGTTTAATAAAATTGACTAAAACAAGACTTGCTTTGGCTTGGAAGTAAATGCATCATTAGCTGCTGGAATTTTTTTAAAGAATAATTATCCAGTGGGCATAACCATGTACTAACAACCATGCAAAATAAGTGCATGGTTAATTGAAAATTAGGTAGGCACTATGACAGTCACATCCCTAAACCTCGTTTTCCTGATGGCTCGAATGAACTCCAGCATGATGTGAAGGGCTAGAAGGCATGGCTCACAATTTCCTGAGCACTGGAAAAAGGTAGGGAGAGATCGAAAGTGAAGTTCAGCTTGGCTGATAGCAGCAAAACAAAATGGAGTCTGACACTGGCCTTACATGGAATGTAGTAAAAAGAAGTACAACAAACTCGTGCTCCGGCCCCACAGCAGCCTGGAAAATTTTTTCAGATCGTTGACTCTAAGTGAGGTCACATTAACCCTTTTCACTTCATCGCAGTTTTCCGAAGTGAAAGGAGGTAGTAACAAATCTCAGGCTTGTAAATTGGGAACTTCTTTGAGTTGGCGGGTCTAAGTTTGCACCAAATTCTCTAACACTATCGTCCCACTAACTAATTAATATGTATTTCAGTGTCATAATCTCACTATCTTGCCAAGATTATACAAGCCCTCCTGTCAACTCTGAACATGATTCCACAGTTGAAGTTTTATGTTTTCCTTTTGGCAGCTCCGCACTCTTAAGAAAAGAGACGCTTCATGTGGCATGTGTGTGCCTTTTGGAGAAAGCTGTTGTGGTCCATCTGATGGTTTGCAATCAGCTTGCATATCCCCTGTCAGCTATTAGTAAGGAACATTCTGCTCCACTAATTTGGCTGCAACCTCAAGCTTAGTGCTACTGGTGAGGATTAAAGGTGAATAGTGGTGAAGTTACGGGTTCAGGAAATGGAGGGGACTTCACATTGAGGACAAACAAGATACAGGTGCATGTTTCTTTACCTAATCTTTGTGAAAGCTTGAAACAAAGTTTTATAGGTTAAAAATTCGGACATAACTTGTGCAAACCATGCTACGTGAACACTTATTTCAGGTGAAATATTTATATATGGACTTCAGCTAATTTCAAACTTTAAATTGCAGTTTCAAGCTGAATTGTCCATGCAAAACAATCCACTACTATAAAAAAACCCTTTTTAACCGGCTTATCACTGCCGGTTCATAAGCTAGACCGGTACAAATACTCGACCGAAGAAGAACCGACAATGATAATAACTTATCACTGCCGATTCTAAAAAAACCAGCAGTGATACTATTACTGTCAGTTCTTCTTAAGTTATTATTACTTCTGCTTATTAAGAAGAACCGCGGTGATAATGGAGAAGTATCACTGCGGTTAAATGTAAGCGAACCGGCAATGATAATAGTATCACTGCTGGTTTGGAATCCGAACCAATAATGATAATATTTTTGAAAAATCATAACTTTTTCATACAGAGTCAGATGGAGACAAAATTTAAATGAAAATTGTAGCTCTCGATGAGATCTGCAACTTTGTAGTTGATAACTTTTTTATTTGAAGTCATTTAGATGTCCAAATAATCATTGAAACTTTCGGATACGAATGGATAAAAGGAAAATATATCTTATAGCAGTTGAGAAGTGTACATTAGGTGAGATAGTAAGGGGATTTCGCGCGGCGCGATGGGTCACAGTTCGACTCTAGCAACCGCACTGTAGCGTATTTTGCGTGTCGCATGACTTGTGGCTTGACGGCCTTGCGACCGTGCGTAATGTCTGATTGGAGTGGTCGGTGCAAATTTTTTTGATTTTAACGATTGGTGTGAATCTGGACTATCTTTTGTCGGTTCGCGCTACAAGCCGTGCGGTGATATCGGTATCAACTGCTAATCTGACAAGCGGTGATAGTCGAACTATCAGCTGCTTGGTTCCCAATATCGGCGATGATACGGTTTGAAACGGTAGTAATCGGTGTTTTGTAGTAATGATCTACTGAGAATTAAGTAAGGAGAGTCTAAAATTATGTAATAATGAATAATTTCAAGTAAAAGTATAAATCACCTCATATTATACTTTCCATCCTTATAATACAAAGAATTAATAGAAAGAAAAATACTGTATATAGCGAAGCTGAAGGAGAGTGTGGCCCATCAAAGATAGGTGGCACTCTTCCTAGTAGACATAGGCTTCTTGGGACAGACTTCGATTCTGCGGTCTGGATTGTAATCAGGTATTTGAAGAAGTGGTTGTGCGAAGAATCGCTGCTTTGGAGAATCTCAGTCGTTTAGCAATCCTGTTATCTATCTTGATTGTTGATCGTGTCGATGATAGATGATAAACGAGGGTGGCGGAGGGCTTGGTGGCGGTGAAGCCCTCGGGCCTCTGACGACTTCGTGGGGGCGGAACCCACGAGTCCGTAAATCGAATCTGCAAAATTGGGTGGGTAACAACCGATTGTGGGAGAAGCTGTCCAAAATCCTCCCGTTCGACAAACAATCCGCTTTTCCTTTAAATAGAAGGTGTCACGAAGCTATCCGAATAGGGCCATAGTGGCTTGCTTCATTGCCTCTAGACATGGGCATTGGGTTGGGCCTTTTTGGATCTGTCAGTGGCATGAAATACAGTTGAAGCACCTCACATATGCGCACGCGGGTGAGGGCGTGTCAAGCCTCCACGATCGGAACACGATGGGCGTATCGGGACCGAATTTACAAATCCGGACCCTCTGTATACCGCACTAGTCGGGATCACGCTAGTACACACAGCTCAACATAGATGCTATCATAGTCACACACAGTGAAATATAGCATAAACTTCATTAATTAATAATAACTTGTTGTCTTACATGAATAATGCCTCACGGGGCTTAAAAGAGTATCAATGAGAAGCGTGAAATAGAATAAGCGCGATGGCGCTCGATTCGCCACGAGAACAGGCAGCGAGGCTCGGACCCTAAGCATTCGCATCCAAATAATCCTCATCCATGGTAGCGTAGATTCTTCCTCTTGAAGTTGTTGTTGATGGGGTGAGTACATAAAGCACTCAACAAGTTGTGCAAAATAATGCAAGTCTAATATTCTATATGTTTGGCTTAATCCAAAGGAATGGCTAGTAAGGGTATTTTGCAATAAGCGACATTTAACAAGAATACAATAAATAGATTGGAAGCGATAAAACAAATAGTAATTAATAAATTCAGTATTTACGAAATACACCAAGTTTCCAATCCTAAATTAATTTTCCACTTTCCATGGCACCTTGCCATCCCAACAAGTTTTTGTTTAACAAAGTCTAACCCTATTTGTAATTCCAGAGCATTGCCCAATCACTGTGAGCACGGCTATTGAATAGATTGTACACTCTGCGGAGGTTATGCACTTTACCCACGATACAACCAAACACCACCAAGGCGAGTGATCATAACAAAGCCTTTACAATGCTACACCTAGACCCGATCTTTGCTCGCTAAGGTTTCAACCTTTGAGGGTTAAACCACCACAAGCAGGCCCCCTCTTGCGCCATGTGAGTTAAGCCGTAACCGGGACTCACTATTCACCACGCACGATCACGAAATCTAGGTTTCACAAATTATTCACTAATTTGTCCCATTCGGACATGTGGTTGCAAGAGACTCGGGTCAAAGGCTTGCAGGTTAAGTCCTTAAGGTGATTAAGGCAAGACTTCCACATACCCACCAAACCTGGCCCACCTTACTGTGCCCTTGCCACTTGCCTCAATCTAAAATCATTACCACCCAGGTTGATTACCAAGCACCACATGCCATCAACATTTCAATCCCGATGTGTGACCTCCTCGCCACGACAACTTGATATCATTGTGTGACAACACATGACACACCAATTCATAAACATTGTTCCATATTCCATTAGTCAAGATTAAGTATCGACATTCGGACACATGTGATGGCGTGGCATGGCTAAGCAATCTATGACGATCTAACTAGCCCATGTTGATTATCAACTATAATTCCACATCCTAGGGTGACAAATAGATCATGGCATATAATTGACAAGGTATGGTTTAATTCAAATAGGCATATTATCTAATTCCCAGATTAATTGAAATCATTTATACACATAAAATATCATGCATAAAGTTTAAAAGACAAAATAGTAATTTGGTGAAAATTAGGTGCAACATGATCAAAGCACAACTTGCCTTGGGTAGGTGCTGGTCTTGATCTGAGCTTGGGTCTTGGGCGACGAATCTTCTTAGGATCACCAGAAGGTTCAACGTCTCAGCGAAGCGATGCCAAAATAGCAAATAAACACCAAACCAGAGAGCAACCAAACTCCAAAAATAAAATAAAATTCACCAATAAATAGATCTTGATTTTACAAATTTTTAGAAATTTGAAACACTCAAATCGAGTTAAAATGCAAAAGATATAGCCTTTTGAAGTTTGAATAAATCTGCGAAAATACAGAAAATAGAATTTCGATTTTTCGAATTATTTTCTATTGGAAAAGATTTTTTATTGCGCCTTGGCGTCAATACGACTCGGACCAATCGGTGACCGTCGCTGGTCCATGGACTCGGTCCGCGGAACGCCTCTGGTCCACCGTGGGCCGCGCCCGCGCGCTCTCGCCTGCGCCCGACACGGCGGCGCATCGATTAGGCTGCGGCGCCGCCGTCTGGATGCTCGACCGACGCGGCGCGCATCTGCGGCGATCGGCGGCTAACGCTCACTGCAGCGGCGCGATCTCGCGAACAACCACGATCCAGCGGTCACGCTTACCGAGCATGTTTCTTTGCGAGCGAAGCGGCGTGGCTCGTCTGGATGGTCGGCGGAGATCCGGCGGTTGTCGCAGCTTCAGCTCGGCGATGTCGCGGCGGGCGAGTTCCGGAGGCGAGGGCAGCGATGACCCGAGCGGCGTTCGGCTCCTGCCGGCGACAAGTAGCTGCTCGGTGCGGCTCGGCGTGGCGAACCCAGCTGGAACCCACCGACGTCGAGCAGCGGCGGCAATGAGCAGGCGAAAGCGGCGGCGCTAGAAAACTACGGCGAGCTCTCGGGGCTAAGCGGCGGTGACTCAGCGGCGAAGGCTATGGCGGATGCGCTGCGGGGTGAGAACCTCGGTGTGCGGGCTGCGGCTTTTATAGCCTCGGCATGCGCGCTAAGCGGCAACCCTAAATCACAGCGGCGGCGGCAGCGGCGGCCAGTTCGGAAAACCGAATCGGAGGCGAAGGCGGCAATGCGTCCGATTTACAGCAATGGCGGCGAGTTAGATCCGGTAATACGATCCGATCCGCTCTTTCCAAAATCAGCGGCGAGATCTAAACTTACCAAAACAACGCGAAAGCGATCCGACCGCTCGATCTCAATCCAGCGGCGAAGGCGCTAGGGTTCGCGAAAGAGACGGTAGTCAGATCTTCATCCATGACCACAGCGGCGCGTGAGCGTGACGGTGATCGAACGCCGCCGTCGATGGGCGCTGCATACGATCTTGGGCTTGGCCCGATCTTTATTCACTCGATTTTCAAAAGCTTTTGATTTAAAATAATTCCGAAATTAGATTAATCTACTTTAAGCAATTAAAATATCGGGAAAAATCGAGAAAATTCTCATAAATACTTTGAGACATTACGAGCACAAATAAAATATTTTTGGTAAAACTTTATATTAACTTTATCTATATATATTTAGTTTTCACAAAAGGTTCAATATACTTAATTAAATTCAATTCAATTAATTTCGGAAAAAAATCCAATAAATTGAGAAAATCACCAAAAAGCATATGGCGAAATTATAAGCCAAATTTTGGGATGTTACAAACCTCCCCATTAGAGAATCTCGACCCAGAGATTCAAGGTGACAAGGAAATAGGTTTGGAAATTCGACTTGAGATCCTCTTCACGCTCCCGGGTTGCTTCATTCTCGAATGGTTGCTCCTTGAACTACTGCCAAGCGGCCCGACTTGGTCACGGTCTTGCGGTCCATAACATCCGAGGATTCGATTGGTTGCTCCTTGTAGGTCGAGATCTTTACGCAATTCAATCTCTCCCAAAGGCGTCTCTCGCGGCACCGAAGACACTTCTTGGTATGACACATGGAACACATCATGCCGCTGCTAGTATTTGCGGCAATTCTAAGCGATAAGCAACCTCCTCGGCGGCTCAAAATTTTGAGCGGTCCAACATATCTTAGGGCAAGCTTCCCTTTAACGTGGAACCTTTTAACTCCTTTGGAGGGTAACCCTAAGATATCTGAAATCATCGAGTTGAAGCTCAAATCACGGCGTCGATTATCGCATAACTTTTTGTCTTGATTGCGCGATTTTCAACTGTCTCTTATCATGGCAACTTGCTCTTGACTTCCTTGAGAATATTAGGGCCAAATATCATACGTTCCTGTCTCATTCCAATTCGGTGAGTCACGGCATGAGCGACCATATAAAGCTTGAATGGCGACATCGCAAACTAGCACAGTAGCTGTTGTTATAAGCGAACTCGCATATGGCAAACACTTATCCCATGATGTAGTATAGGCTAATGCACAAGCCCTTAGCATATCCTCGAATTTGATTTACCCTTTACTGTTTGACCATCGATCTGCGGATGATATCTTTGTCTTTGAAGTTCAAGCAGCGTTCCCATAGCTTCATGCAATTTATCCCAAAATCTCGAGGTGAGCTGGGTACCTCTATCGACACTATTTTCTTTGGTACACCATGCAACACACGACTACGGCTATGTATGGATTACGCTAAGGTCTCTGAGTAAGTGGTCTTGGCTGGAATGAAGTGAGCAACTTTGGTCAATCGATCCACGATAACCCATATAGAATCATACCCATTTTGAGTTCTTGGCAATCCGGTGGAAATCCATACGATTTCTTCCACTTCCATTCAGGACTTTTAGGGTTGTAGCAAACTGCTGGTCTCGATGTATTGCCTTAACTCTACGGCATACATCGCACAAAACAGCGTGCTCGGCGACTTGCGCTTCATATTCGACCACCAAAACCTCTCCTTTAAGTCTGGTACATCTTAGCGCTTCTGGATGAATTGAATACTTGGAATCATGAGCCTCTTCCAAAATCAACTGCTTAAGTTCTAGTCATTTGGCACACAAATCGACCCTTGAACCACATGGTACCTTGGTAGTCCACAGTAAAGTCCTTTGCTAATCCTTCATCCTTTTAGCCTTGATTGGTTGACTTTCTCATCATCTTTTGTCCTTCGAATTTGATCTTGAGCATTGGCTTCACTTCCAAGACTAGAATCCTTCTAAAACTACTTCCAATTTTAAATTTTGCAATTCTACTGCACTGATTACATTGTCCTTCTGCACCATCATATTTGCCACGTAGCTCTTGCGACTTAAGGCATCGGCTACCACATTTGCTTTTCGGATGGTAATGAATTCCCATGTTATAATCCTTGATTAATTCCAACCATCTCCTTTGCCTCATATTGAGATCGATTGGTGAAAATATATTTCAAACTCTTATGGTCAGTATATATCTCACATCTATTTCCAATGAGATAATGGCGCCACAATTTCAAGGCATGCACCACGGCGACCAATTCCAAGTCATCGCGTGGATAATTTCCTTCATGCGGTCTTAAGCGCCTTGGCGCATATCGACCACTTTACCCTCTTGCATCAATCGCATCAAGACCTGTCTTGGCGCATCCACGATATATCAGTATTATTACGAACATTAGGCAAAACCAACTTTGAATTTGTTGTTAAGCGCTTCTTTAATTCCTCAAAACTCTTATCACAATCGGCGTCCATGAAAATTTCTTTTCCTTTTTCAATAACGAGTAAGAGGTCTAGCAATCGTCGAAAATCCTTCTATGAACCGTGATAATATCACGCCATTCCCGAAAACTTGGACTTGGTGGCGGACTTTGGTTGCTCCCAATGCAACACGCTGCCTCCACTTTGCTTGGGTCGGCGACAACTCCTTCTGCGATCATGACATGACGAGAAATTCCACCTTTTCCTTCCAAAAGTCGCATTCTTGAATTTAGCATACATTTGTTGCTCATACGACTTTTCCAACACTAGCCTCAGATGATTTGCGTGCTCTGCTTGGTCTTGAATATACCAAAATATCATCTATGAACACAACAACAAACTTGTCCAAGTATTCCATGAAAATCTTATTCATCAAGTTCATGAAATAGGTGGCGCATTGGTCAATCAAAAGACATGACCGTGAACTCATAATGTCCGTATCTTGAAGAAAATGCGGTTTTGGAACATCTTCCGTCAGAATCTTTAGTTGATGATATCCAGGAGCGAAGGTCTATCTTGGAAAACTCCGGCTCCTCTCAAGCTGGTCGAGCGGATCATCAATCCTTGGCAGCGGATACTTATTCTTAATCGTCACTTCATTAAGTGCACGGTAATCAATACACATTCTAAGGCTTCCATCCTTTTCACGACAAACAAAGCTGGTGCTCCCCATGGCGGCGAACTTGGTCTTATAAAACCTTTCTCTAATAACTCGTCGATCTGTTTCTTCATTTATACTAACTCATCGGTAGGCATCCGGTAAGGTCTTTTTGCTATTGGTCTTTGTACGGTACTAACTCAATGACAAACTCGATGTCACGGTCAGCGGCATTCTGGCGAGATCCTCTGGAAATACATCTGGATATTCTTTGACCAGCACGTCCTCAATCTTGGCGGCTTTCATGCTATTAACCATTAATTGACCCTTGCGGCGATGTACTCGAATTCCACCTTTTCTCTGTAGGGCTCTCAATGGATACAACCCTTGACCACAATCCAATACCGTCTTATGCTTGGTTAACCAATCCATACCAAGGATAACATCTAAAACTTGGGCATCTAGAATAATTAAGTTAGCTAGGAACTCTACCGTTAATTATCGACTTTACCCCAAACATCAATATTAGATCTTAACTTTCGGATCACAGGGCTTGAACTAGCATCACACACTTGAGATTTTTCATGCTTAAACCATTTTAGATGCAAAAGCTCGAGAGACAAATGAATGTGAAGCTCTGAATCAAATAATCTTATTGCAGTCTTGGTTTACAAAAAACTTACCGATCTGACGTCCGAGTGCTTCACAGGCTCCATCGGCGGTGATGTGGTTGACTACGCCTCGAATAGTAGCTTGAGGCGTCACTCCTGCTGTCCGGCTCCTCGATTCGCTCCGTCATGGTGCCTTAGCGGTGTCGTTCCAAGGTTGAAACGCTTTGGCGTGATTCCTCCTTTACAGGGACATCTATTAGCATAATGCTGACTCATTGCAAGCTGTAGCACCTTACGGCGGTGAGTGCTGCACTCCCGTGAGCATTGTTACCTTGGGCGGCGTCGATAACCTTGTCACGATGGTCGCGGTGCGGTGTTCTTGGCTTGTTAGCGACTTGTGGTTGGAACCTAGCAAGCTGTTGCGGTCATCCTCATTCGTAGGTGGTTAGGCGTCCACTGGGTTAGTCATCAGCGTTTGCGATTTTCCCCAAGCTCCTTGCGCTTATCCTCGAATCAAAGCCTTGTTTACCAATTCTTGGAAATCGGAAAGTGTGGTGTCGGCCCTTGCGACCACAGTTTAGTCCTTTCATGAAGCGGGACTGCTAGCCTTGTCCGTCGCTACATCTTGAGAGCATAGCGTGCTAAGCTGTGAATTTGTTCAAGTAATCGACCACGGTTGGCCTCCTTGTAAGCGCCCTGAATTCTTCCTTTTGGGTCCATCATTCCCTCGAGTGCGTGAGTGCTGGCGAAAGCCGTTGCGAACTCTTCCCACGTGATTTCCATGGGTGCCTCATGAGTATACGATGGTTCTCCCACCATTCTGTTTGTTCCTCTAGGCGATGGGATGCGTAAAGAACCCTCTCATGCCCTTCACATTGTGTGATGTACAACTTCCTCTCAATGGTTCTCGACCAATCATACGCTTCCAAGGGTTGATGTTGCGAGAATGTTGGCGGTCGGGCCCTCATGAAGTCGACAACTTGGAGTAAGGGCGAGGCCGCCATTGTTGTTACGCTTCGGTGGGGTTGTTGGCTGCTGACCATATTGGTCATCTGCTGGCATCATAGTGCATCAAGCGAGTTTGCGCGAAAAGCTCCCAAGTTACGCATATCCTTTGGCGGTGCTTGCTGCGGTGGTACTCCTTCATTGGGATTGTTGCTGGCGTAGACCACTTCGAAGCCCCATTGTTCTTGCAGTGTTCACCATCCTTGATTGCTTCTTGGGTTAGGAAAGATAGATGTAGCATAGATAAGATGCAAGAATTTCTAAAGCGGAAACAGGTTAAACCCAACTTAAATAATCTTTATTATTATTACTTGGTATGGTTGCTTACAATGCCTAAGGGCTTTGCAACACATCTTTTTTCGACAAACAATTAGAACCAACTAAACATGCAACTTTAACGTCTACTAAAGGGTAAAGGCTAACTTAAAAGCGCGACTCAACACTCGAGTCTCAACACAACTCTAAGGCCGACTCTCTCATCCGGCCACCACAGGTGAGGCCCGATCCGGGGCATACAGCTGGTGGGTGGGTGGCATGGGTGCGAACCTATCTGGTGACCCTCTGCTGGCTCCTCGGGCTCCCACTCACGCTCTTAGGGTCTTCTTCTTCTTCTTCTTGGCTGACCTCATCCGGCTCTGGGCGACTTGGTCCGCTATTTCCTCGGCTACTGCAAGGCCTCCTCCGGCTCATGCAGTGACTCAGGCTGCTGCGTCGCGGGTCTTTTGAAGCTCCGCTCTGCCACTCTCAACGCCTCACCGCTGTCTCCGGTTCTTCTGCGGTGTCCCTCAAGTGATCCTCACAGGGCGGTGGCGAACTCGGCAAGGTGTCTGCGATAGCACACTCTCCTTCCACGATCCGTCGGCGTGCGCCTTGCGCTTTCGCCTTTGTCGGGTGAAGTCGAAATACGGTGTTCTGCGGCTTCGTAGGCGTAGTCGTGGCGGATCCGTCGTGAAACAAGTCTAGCGACCTCTGAACTCCGGCCTCGTAAGTGAACCTGCAGGCGGTGATGTGGATCGGTGCTGTGGTCTCGTCGCACTCTCGGCGAAGATGATCGACTGCGGAAGAACCCCGATGCACACCGTTGGCGTTCGATTGCTTCCTCGGTAGAAGCGGACGATCAAAGCCTCCAATCACTTGAAGAACTCTCCACGGCTCCATGGCATAGCCACCTGGCTTGACTCGAGGACTGAAAGATCGGCATCTATTCAAAACAAAATTTTGAATAAGATCTCCACTCAAGCGACAGCGAAAAGAAGGTAATTTAGCAAGGATGAGAGTAGGAGGGTGAGATAAGCCAAGAGTTTCATATTAGTCAATTTCTTTGTTTTCTTTAGAAAATAATTTTGGACACTCTAAGAGATACCAACTACCTAGGGCCAAGACCTATAGTCGGTATGGCTCGATACCACCTCTGTCGGGACCCGAATTTGCAAATCCGGACCCTCTGTGTATACCGCACTAGTCGAGGATCACGCTAGTGCACAGAGCTCAACATAGATGCTATCATAGTCACACAGTGAAATATAGCATAAACTTCATTAATTAATAATAGCTGTTGTCTTACATGAATAATGCCTCCACAGGGCTTAAAAAGAGTATCAATGAGAAGCGGAAATAGAATAAGCCTTGATGGCGCTCGATTCGCCACGAAGCAGCAGAGGCTCGGACCCTAAGCATTCGCATCAAATAATCCTCATCCATGGTGGCGTAGATTCTTCCTCTTACGAGTTGTTGTTGATGGGGTGAGTACATAAAGCACTCAACAAGTTGTGCAAAATAATGCAAGTCTAATATTCTATATGTTTGGCTTAATCAAAGGAATGGCTAGTAAGGGTATTTTTGCAATAAAGCGACATTTAACAAGAATACAATAAATAGATTGGAAGCGATAAAACAAATCGATAATTAATAAATTCGGTATTTACGAAATACACCAAGTTTCCAATCCTAAATTAATTTTCCACTTTCCATGGCACCTTGCCATCCCAACAAGTTTTGTTTAACAAAGTCTAACCCTTATTGTAATTCCGAGCATTGCCCAATCTACAGTGAAACACGGCTATTGAATAGATTGTACACTCTGCGAGGTTATGCACTTTACCCACGATACAACCAAACACCACCAAGGCGAGTGATCATAACAAAGCCTTTACAATGCTACACCTAGACCCGATCTTGCTCGCTAAGGTTTCAACCTTGAAGGGTTAAACCACCACAGCAGGCCCCCTCTTGCGCCATGTGAGTTAAACGTAACCGGGACTCACTATTCACCACAGCGATGCAGAAATCTAGGTTTCACAAATTATTGACTAAGTTTGTCCCATTCCGGACATGTGGTTGCAAGAGACTCAGGTCAAAGGCTTGCAAGGTTAAGTCCTTAAGGTGATTAAGGCAAGACTTCCACATACCCACCTGAAACTGGCCCACCTTGGCACCTGCCCCTTGCCACTTGCCTCAATCTAAAATCATTACCACCCAGTTGATTACCAAGCACCACATGCCATCAACATTTCAATCCCGATGTGTGACCTCCTCGCCACGACAACTTGATATCATTGTGTGACAACACATGACACACCAATTCATAAACATTGTTCCATATTCCATTAGTCAAGATTAAGTATCGACATTCGGACACATGTGATGGCGTGGCATGGCTAAGCAATCTATGGCGATCTAACTAGCCCATGTTGATTATCAACTATAATTCCACATCCTAGGGTGACAAATAGATCATGGCATATAATTGACAAGGTATGGTTTAATTCAAATAGGCATATTATCTAATTCCCAGTTAATTGAAATCATTTATACACATAAAATATCATGCATAAAGTTTAAAAGACAAAATAGTAATTTGGTGAAAATTAGGTGCAACATGATCAAAGCACAACTTGCCTTGGGTAGGTGCTGGTCTTGATCTGAGCTTGGGTCTTGGGCGACGAATCTTCTTAGGATCACGGCGGTTCAACGTCTACGAAGCGATGCCAAAATAGCAAATAAACACCAAACCAGAAACAACCAAACTCCAAAAATAAAATAAAATTCACCAATAAATAGATCTTGATTTTACAAATTTTTAGAAATTTGAAACACTCAAATCGAGTTAAAATGCAAAAGATATAGCCTTTTGAAGTTTGAATAAATCTGAAAATACAGAAAATAGAATTTACGATTTTTACGAATTATTTTCTATTGGAAAAGATTTTATTGCGCAGCGGCGTCAGCCTCGACTCGGACCAATCGGTAGCGACCGTCGCTGGTCCATGGACTCGGTCCGCAGAACGCCTCAGGTCCCGTGGGCGCGGCCCGACGGCGCCTCGCGCCTGCAGCGCCCGAAACCGCGGCGCGCATCGATTAATGCGGCGCGCGCGTGCGATGCTCGACCGCGGCCTTGCTACGCGGCGATCGGCGGCTAACGCTCTCGCACCGCCTGCGCGCGATCTCCCGAACAACCACGATCCAGCGGTCACGCTTACGGTTTGTTTTCTGCGAGGCGAAGCGGCGTGGCTCGTCTGGATGGTCCATTGGAGATCCGGCGGCATGCGCAAGCTTCAGCTGCGGCGATGTCGTCGGCGGCGAGTTCCGGAGAGGAGGCAGCGGCGGCCAGACGGCGTTACGGCTCCTGCCGGCGGCGAAAGGTAGCTTTGCTCGGTGCGGCTCGGCGTGGCGAACCAGCTGGAACCCACGTCGAGCAGGCAGCGGCAATGAGCAGCGAAGCGGCAGCGGCGCTAGAAAACTACGGCGAGCTCTCGGGGCTAAGCGGCGGTGACTCAGCGGCGAAGGCTATGCTTTGGCGGATGCGCTGCAGGGTGAGAACCTCGGTGTGCGGGCTGCGGCTTTTATAGCCTCGGCATGCGCTAAAGCGGCAACCCTAAATCACGGCGGCGGCGGCAGCGGCGGCATTGAAAAACGAATCGGAGGCGAAGACGGCCGTCCGATTTACAAGCGGCGGAGATTAGATCCGGTGATACGATCCGATCCGCTCTTTCCAAAATCAGCAGGCGAGATCTAAACTTACCAAAACAGCGCAAGCGATCCGTAGCTCGATCTCAATCCAGCGGTAGAAGCGCTAGGGTTCGCGAAGGAGCGGCCGTCCGATCTTCATCCAGCGGCCTTGCGGCGGCGTGACGGTGATCGGGCCGCGCGTCGATGGGCGCTACGCGCGATCTTGGGCCGGCCCGATCTTATTCACTCGATTTTCAAAAGCTTTTGATTTAAAATAATTCCGAAATTAGATTAATCTACTTTAAGCAATTAAAATATCGGGAAAAATCGGAAAATTCTCATAAATACTTTGAGACATTACGAGCACAAATAAAATATTTTTGGTAAAACTTTATATTAACTTTATCTATATATATTTAGTTTTCACAAAGGTTCAATATACTTAATTAAATTCAATTCAATTAATTTACGGAAAAAAATCCAATAAATTGAGAAAATCACCAAAAAAGCATATGAGCGAAATTATAAGCCAAATTTTTGGGATGTTCTGATGACGATGACGCAGAAACAAGTATGATGGGCCCGAAGCGGGCATAGCTACTGTGACATGGCGCTCTCCACGATATTGCATTATGTTATGGCTCGCCTTACGGTATCTTTTACCGTCCTCGCATGAGGAGAAGGAGATAACGGAGATACTAAAGATGGAGAATGGAGACCAAAGAGTACATGCTCACCGATATCGAATATGCTGCTTTGAGCTACTCCGCACGTGGGTACCCAATGCGGTGTAAGGTTTTAATGAGGAAGTAACTCTATACCATTCAAAAATGAATAAAATTTAGTTCATTTTCTCTCAATGTTTGTGTCCACTACCTCACCTCCGTATGTATCGACTCTTTTCCTCGTTGCAATAATGCAAATAGGCCAGAACACTGAGCTATACGCAGCCTGAAAGCCCGACATAAATCGTAAATAGGTTGCGCTTGGACTTATCGAAGGTGAGCGGACCCACACGACACGTGACTCGTTGGACCGTGGGCTAGCACGATACCCACCTCTAGACTTGCCTCCCACCCAACAACGGGCCCACCCATTGGCCTACCACGATGTCCGTACGCAATGCTTACGTTCACTGCAGCTGGGCCCCAGCGCACTGTGACACAACCGTGCGTACGACCAGCGGCGCGACAGGCGTCAAAGCTTTGCATGCTGGCTGCGAATAAAGAGAAACGGATTTAATTAAAAAATATCAAATTCTTGGCTTAATTAAGTGATTAATATAAGGGCAAGAGAATGTACACAAGTAAAATATCACTCATATACAAGAATATAATAAACGGTTTATTCTACTCGTCCCAATTCAGAGCAAGTATAAAGGGGCTTTTTGTTGTTGAATTTGTGTCGGTGGTGCTAACCTTGGTTACAAGGATTTATACTAAAGGGTATATGATCAAATCATAAGTAAACATGCATGCGTGTGCACCGAATCAATTGAATGTAAATATGATATGGAAATTAGTGTAGTGGATAAGCAAAACATTCATCAAATATAGATAGTGACATGAGTTGGGTGACAACTGCATGCACATATTATCACTGGTTTTTCCTTCCCAATAAGTAGTTCATGTCACGCATGTGGGACAAAAGAGCGTAGAACACACGTGTACGCACTAACTATCTGTATTAGGCGCTTTATTATGAGCGATTTTAAAAACCGTCTATATTAAAGTTAACAATAGATGGTTTTGCTAGTGTGACCGTCTAATTTATTGGTTATGCTAAGAATCGTTTATGATAAGTCGATATCACAGACCAGTTCGTTCTATAAACGATCGTGATATGACTACATATCACATATGGTTTTACATAAAGCTGTTTGTGATACTTCACAGATGGTTTTGATAAACCGTCTGTGATATTTCTGTTAATGTATATATAATCTGAGCCCGACCAGTAACAATTTTTAGGGTTTTAGATCTATCTTTGAGGTGGGGAAGCGGTGTGGCGATTTGGTGAAGCGAGACCATGGATTTGAAGAGTGATTGTAGATCCATTTGTTTCTTGGTGATCTAAGGTTAGTAATTGGTTCTAATTGCATTATATTCAAGATCTACCTTGGTAAAGAGAAATTGAAGATGGTTTAGATTTAGCTTGGTGTAGATCTATTTGTTCTTTATGATCTAAGGTAGTAATTGGATCTAATTGCATTATGTTGAAGATGTAGCTAGCTTGGTAAAGGGAGAATTGAAGATGTTTGGTTTAGATCTAGATAGCTTGGTATAAAGAGAAGATTATTTAGATCTATCATGGTTTAGGATTTAGGGAAGGGTTTAGCTAGTTAATTTGCGCTCCAATTTAAGAATGTGTGCATGTGCACTCCTAGTCTACTACTTCAATTTAATTAATTTTTGCTAGTCAGCTACTTTAGATCATATGTAGTCTACTTCAATATTTAATATTAATTGTTATATGCATAGTGTAGATGGACCGGAAATTTGGATGTACTTGAGAACCGTGCAAGTCTTAAGTACATTAATGGCATCTTTTCTCTTAGAAGAGCTACGGAGGAGGATATGTTTAATAGGAGGGTGCAATTTATATCTTGTCTATGCATTGTTGCAAGAGTGCAGGGATGTTTGAAACTTCAGTATGAGATCAAAGCTCACTTGATTCTAAGAGGTTTCAAAGGGTATACATGTTGAACCAGTCATGGTGAAGAGCAAATTACATAGGAAGAGTATTAACAACGTCGTGAAGTCAACGATATGCTAGATGATATTGATTGTGCTTCCGATGAGGATATATGCTACACGATAAATAAGGGAACCATGATGAGAGAGAGTATGGTAAATTCGAGGATTGATAGAGGACTCAAAAACATTTGTTCTTGGGCATAAGTGGAAACACACAAGGCTATCATCGTGCTTGAATTGATGAAATTGAAAGCAAGCAGCAGTTAGTTGGCAATAGTTTCACGGCTTGTTAGGTGTCTTAATGGACATGCTTCGAAGGAAGCGAGTTACCCAAAACCACCTATAAAGCCAAAGGTTCTTTGTCCCTTGGGAATAGAAGTAGAAAGAATACATACATGTCGAAATAGGCTGTATCCTCTACATAAAGAGTATGCAAATTTGCATATATGTCGGATGTGCAACACAACCCGGTACAAGCGTAAGAATCAATCAGATGACGACGATGAGGGCATCGAGGTGAAGAAAGAACCTCCTGCTAAGGTGGCGTGGTATATGCCTGTAATTTCTGTCGGGCCCCGAATGCAAATCGGACCCTCGGTGTATATACAGTGCCAATCCAGGATCACATGGCACACAATCTTACGGGTTTGCATCACGAGACATTCACAGCGTTATAACAATAAATAGTGCAAACACTTAAATAAGCAGGTTGTACAACCTTATGGTCTCCTTACATAAAATCAGCCACGTAGGGCTTACATTATTCAGAGTAAATGAAATAGCAGCGGAATAAAAATAAATATCGTGGAAGCTTCAACTTGCCACGGGCAATCAGTTGGCTTGTCCCTAATTGCCACGATCCTCAGCGTACTCCTCCTCCCATTGCTGGTGTCGACTCCTCCACCGATGTTGGGGTTAATAAGCAAGGAGGGGTGAGTACACAAGGCACTCAACAAGTGATGCACAAAATGCGATTACTATTACTATATGCAAGCTTATTCCAAAGGATTGGTTTAATTGGTTCTTTTGCATCAAACAACATTTTAAACCGATATTTTATTTAGATTAAAGCGTTGAACAGTTATAAATAGTACTAATTTCTTCAAATGGTTTTTCTTGAAAATTCTCGACACCACGATATACTGAGTTCATTTTAACACTGGCACCTGACCACCCTTTCCACATTTTGTTTTGAAGATCTAACCCTTGATTGTAATCCCGAGCAATGCTCATTACATGAGCACGGCTATTCGAATAGTTTTGACACTCTCGGAGGTTGTACACTTTACCCACAAGATAAAGTCTCTCACCACACAGGTGATTGTCATAACAAAGCTTTTGAGGACCCTCTACTTTAACCAAACAACCTCTCGGTATTACCCTCACTATCACTTCCCTCACATAGAGCGAAGTATAGGGCCAGTTCAATCACCGTTGGATGGGCACCAAGCCGTGCTGCAGTCGCTCCCCGTCTGAGATACACCCGTGCCTTGCCACACCAGGTAGCGGAGGAAAGATACGAACCCTAATCAACTAGGTCATCCTATCGAGACATGTGGTTGTGCGGGTGACTCGGATCAAAGGCTTGCAAGGTGAAGTCCTGCTGACCAAGGCAAGACTTCCGGCCTCAACGATGGCACCACGGCCCATTGTAGCACGACTCACAACACTCATAACCCACGCCACACCGCCCACTGGCACCACGGCCTCTTGCCACTTGCCCCGTCTAAGTCATTTCCCACTCGGTTGATTATTGTACAACACATGCCGCCAATAACTCAACATCGATCTGGAACCACACAGGTCTCTGTATCTCAATCTCATCGTGTGGCATCATCACACCACTTTCAAAACACATTCAATATTTCTTTAATCAGTATTGTAGCATTTTCCGGAAAGACCACTCATGATTCGTTGCAAGGCTAAGCATCTACTCACGGTCTAGCGTCCCGTGTTGGCACAATATTAACATCCAATTAATACAATCAAACTTAGGGTGACAATGATTTAGGGCATACAATTAATAATTTCAAGGTGGCATAATAAAATGGGTTGATTAACTACATTATCCGAAATTAATTTAAATTCATTTTTAATAAATAAGCATGCATAATTTCAAAGCATAAATTACATTTTAAAATATGGGATCAAAATGATCAAAGCATCACTTGCCTTCAAAGAGTTGCTGATCGTGTTCCGATGTTTGATCTTGAGCGACGAACTCTTCCTCGAAACCTTTTAGCAAATTTAAATCTACGCTACAAACAAAATATGCAATAAATAGCTAATACTGAAGACTAAATGACCTCAAAATTCAATTAAAATTCACCATTAAAGGGATCACAATTTTATGAATTTTAGAAATTTGAATCACACAAATCCGAGTTAAAATGCAAAAGTTATAGTCATTTGAAGTTTGAATAAAATCGAAAATACTGAAATTAGAAAATCCGATTTTTCGAATTATTTCTATCTTGAAAAATCGCATTTATGATGTCAGCATTGCATCATGATGACGTCAACACGGAAAAGAATTTTGGCGAAATATTTTTATATATAAAAATATTTATAGCGTCTGTGATGCGTCGGCCGCGACCGTGTGCATGCCGGAGGCGCCGCGTCGCTCGAATCTATGGGTGGGTCCACGATCGGCTTTGGTCCACCGTGGTGGCGGCACTATGCCGACACCGGTGGCGCAAGCCGTGGTGTCAACGGCGATCGCGACCAATCCGGCGACCGCGGCAAAATCCGACCGTTCGCTAAAACCAATGGTTAGATCTTATGCTGCGCGGATCGGTGGCGCCTCGATTCCCGCATGGCCCGCGCGTCACGCATCGAGCGGTGCCCTCGGATCAACGGCCAGCCGCGCCGCCAGCTGCGATGCCTCGGTTTTACGCAGCGACGCGCGTCGACATCGCGGCGGCTCGTTCAAAATCGGCGGTCGATTTGGTCGGTTCCCGATCAAGCGTCTTGCGTGCGATCACGATTGGCGAGGTTGGCGTAATCTTAGCGCTTCGATTCAAAGCGAGCGGCCGAGATGAGCCAAGGCTATCGGCTTTGGCTTCTTCGCGGCACGACCGCGGCGTGCATCCGAGCGGCTCACGACACTTACGTGGCGGCAAGGTAAACACCCTACGATCTAGATCGGCGGTGAAATAAAGCGCGTGAATCTAAGTGAAGCAATCTAAACCGTTGATTAAATCCAGCGGTGAAGAGTGAAGATGAAGATTCTTGTTGGGTGGCGATGTGGGCCGAATGCAGTGCGTTGGCGTCGGACGGTGGACAAAGCTTCGGTGGCGATGATGTCGCGTGGCGTAGATCTCACGAAGAGGAAGAAGGCGGCGTGCGACAGCGGCGCTCACGAGGCTTCTCGGCGTGAAGATCTAGCTTTATTCGATCGTCTCGGGGCGTCGTTACTCCGGTGGCCTTGGCGGCGGCGGAGATGGACCGGCAGCGAAGAACGGCGGCGCAAAAGGAACAACTACGGCAAGCTTTGCGGCTGACGGAGGCATCTCGGGAGGCGCGCTAGCTAAACTCTGAGCGCATCTAGGTGTGCGCAACACAGGGTGGCGCGGCGCGCTAAATAAGCGCCTCGGCGCGCGCAATCCTCGGCAACGGCGGACATGTAGGCGGCCGTTGCTCCGGCGATCTCGCGAGGAAGAAGCGACTTGGCGAAATCTGGCGTCGCGTGCGATGATCAGCAAGCGGCGAAGTGGCGTGGTGGTTTCTTGACCGCGATCTTGATCAGCAACGGCGGCGCGGCTAGGGTTTTAGCGGGGCGGGCTGCGGGCGGCGACAGCGAATTTGGCGGACGAAGGTTTCGGCCCAAAACTATTCTATGATTTTAAATCCTTTTGAATAAAAATAATTCGAGAAAATAGTTTTGGACGAAGAAAATAGTAAAAATATCAGAAAAATTCCAAAAAAATTCTGGAAATTTTTTTGAGGCAGTTGGAAGTCAAATAAAATATTTTCAATAAAACTTTGCATAAAATTTTGCATGAATTTAATTGAATTCAAGAAAGGTCAGAAATGAGTAAATCAAAATTAAATTCTATTAATTGCTCAAAAATTCTCAAAAACCAAAAATACTCCAAATTTTAAATTAGAGCAAATTTTAGGGTGTTACAAACCTCCCCCCCGTAACGGAATCTCGTCCCCGAGATTCAGGGTTGGCTAAAGAAACAGGTCAGGAAACTCCTTCTTTAGGTCTTCTTCGCGTTCCCACGTTGCTTCACTTTCCGAATGGTTGCTCCACTGAACTCTGCAGAACCGTGTTGACTTGTTCCTTGTCTCTATGTCCATTATGTCCAGAATCTTCACTGGATGCTCTTTGTAAGTCAGATCTTCTTGCAACTCAATTGCCTCCAAAGGTGTTTGCTCCTCCGGTACTCGGAGACACTTCTTCAATTGAGACACATGGAATCGACATGCACTCTGCCAAGGGCTGTAGCAACTCAATTGATATGCAACTTCTCCTCTGGCTCGAGGATTTTGAGCGGCCGACATATCTCGGGTGCGAGCTTTCCTTTTGCGTGAAACCTTCGACTCCTTTGAGTGGCGTAACTCGAGATATACATAATCTTGAGGTTCAAGCTCAATTCCTGCGGACGATTATCGGCATAGCTTTACGCCTTGATTGGGCAATCTTGATCTTTCTCACGATCATGGCGATCTGCTCTTCCACTTTTGAAGAATGTCGGTCCAAAAACATGCCGTTCACTGTCTCATTCCACTTCAATGGTGTTAGACAAGGATCGGCCATCTGAGCTTCAAATGGAGACATCTGTAAACTCGCTTAGTAGCTGATTTATGGCCTTGAACTCGGCATAGGGCAAACACTTATCCAGAGTGGAATATGCTAAGGCACAAGCTCTCGGCATATCTTCCAATATTTGGTTAACCCTCTCGGTTTGACTATCATCTCTACGGATGGTAGGCATCTTGAAGTTCAAGCGAGTCCCCATTGCCTCATGTAGCTTACCCCCAAAATCGGAGGTAAATTGGGTACCTCTGTCAGACACTATCTTTTAGGTACTCCGTGCAAGCAGACAATTAGTTGCCATATAAAGTTCCGCTAACGGTCTCGGAATAAGTGGTCTTTACCGGTATGAAATGTGCCACTTTAGTTAAACGATCTACTATAACCCATATGGAATCATATCCCCCTTGAGTCTGGGCAACCTTATGAAATCCATACCAATCTCTTCCCATTTCCATTCGGTATCTTTAGGGGTTGTAATAGCCTGTTGGTCTACAGTGCATAGCTTTGACTCTTTGGCATATGTCACATAATGCAACATATTCGACGACTTCCGTTTCATGCTTGCCACCAAAATCTTTCCTTTAAATCTTTATACATTTTCGCACTTCTGGATGAATTGAGTACTTGGAGTCATGGGCCTCCTCCAAAATTATCTGCTTCAATTCCTTTTTATTATTTTACAAATCGCCCTTTAAACCACATAGTACCCTTCTCATCGGTTTGAAATCCTTTGCCTTTTTGCATCCATCTTGTCCTTAATTCTCTTGATTTTGTCGTCATCTTTACCCTTCTCTAATTTGATCTTCGAGGTAGGTTTACTTCCAAGGTTGCTAAAAATCATACAGTACCATTTCGGTTCTAATTTAAAATCCTTACACAGTCTGCGACTTGTTTCCAGCGGTATGCTTACTGTGTGGTTCTTTACGCTCAAGGGCGTACGCCACTCGTTGGCTTTACCATGATGGTAGTGAATTCCAACATTATAATCTTTGATTAACTCAAGCCATCTTCTTTGCCTCATATTTAGGTCAGCTTGCGTGAAGATATACTTAAGACTTTTATGATCGGTATACACTTCACATCTATTTCGACGAGATGGTGGCGGCATATTTTTAGGGCATGCACTACAACGACCAATTCCAAATTATGAGTCGGATAGTTCTCCGCATGTGGCCTCAATTGCCTCGATGCATAGGCAATTACCTTCTGTTTGCATCAACACGCATCCCAATCACGGCGCGATGCATCACAATAGATGTCGAAGCCTTGATGAGCGTCGGGTAAAACTAATACAGTGCGATGTTAATCTTTTCTTCAACTCCACGAAAGCTCTTCTCACACTCGGTGTCCATAAGAATTTCTTTTCCTTTTCAACAATTGCGTAAGAGGTCTCGCAATTGTGGAGAATCCTTCGATGAAAGCAGCGGTAATATCCGCCATTCCAAGGAAACTCTGATTTGGGTTCCGTCTTTGGCTTTGCTCCCAATGCAAAATCGTCTCCACTTTCTTTGGATCTACCACAACTCCTTCTGCTGTCATTATGTGTCCAGAAATTCAATCTTATTCTTCGAAGTCACATTTACTAAATTTTGCAAACAAGCATTGTTCTCTCAACTTTTCAAGAACTAACCTTAAATGTTAGACGTGCTCTTCTCTTGTCTTGGAATAGACAAGAATATCATCAATAAACACGACGGCACGAACTTATCCAAGTATTCCATGAAAACCTTATTCATTAAGTTCATGAAATATCTTTAGTGCATTTGTCAAACCAAAAGACATCACTGTAAACTCGTAATGTCCATATCTTGGCGAAAATGCGAGTCTTGAATATCTCTGATCGGATCTTCAATTGATCGTATCACGATCGGAGATCAATTTTGGAAGAAGACTCCTCCTCTCAAGCCGATCAAAAAGATCGTCGATCTGGTAGCGGATACTTATTCTTTATCGTCACATCATTAAGTGCGATAGTCTATACACATCCTAAAACTCCCATCCTTCTTCTTGGCGAACAAGGCAGTGCTCCCCATGGCGATGAACTAGGTCTTATGAATCCTTTTCCAAGCCCACTCTTCAATTTGCTTCTTCATTTCCACCAATTCCTCGGTGGACATCCTGTAAGGTCTCTTAGCTATTGGAGCTGTCCACCTGGAACAAGCTCTATCACGAACTTCGATATCTCTATCTGGCGGCATTCGAGGTAAATCTTAGGAAAAACATCCGGATATTCATTAACTATGGAAACTTCCTCCAAGGCAGCCGGTCTTCATCTTTGTTGACCATTAATTGTCCATCTCGTACTACTTTTGCTTCAAACTCAACCCTTCTCCCTGCTGGCTCTCAATTGATATAACTCTTTTCACTGATCCAGCCACGGCCTTGTGTTTGGTTAACCAATCCATTCCCGGATAACATCCGGGTTTTGGGTATTAAGGGCGATTAAGTTCGCTAGGAACTCAACTCCATTAATTATTAGTCTTACCCGAACATCCTACTTTAGATCGGAGTTACGATCCGAGATGGACTATAAGCACACATTTAAGATTTACTATCCATATCATTTTGAACAGCAAAATCTCGGAAATAAGCGAATGTGAAGCTGCGGAATCGAATAAAAGCGATGGCTGATGCGAGTTTACTAGGAACTTACCCGATACAACGTCCGTTCATTCTACCTCATCGCGATGATGCGATTAGCTCGACCTCGTGCGGTTGCTTGAGATGGAGTTCTTGATGGTGATGCCGCACGGTTCACAATTGGCGCGAGTCCTTGCGGTGTGTTCCCAGTTAAAAGCGGATGGGGTGGCACCTCCTTTCTGCGGCGATTGTTGGCAAAGTGCCCCAACTCGTTGCGATGATAACAACGTCTTCTGCTGCGCTGCGAGGTTCCTCCGATGCATACCACAGTTACGGGTGGAGTGTGGGCATCGACCTTTGGACGGTGCTTGATGGTGCGTTCCTATGCTTGCCTGCAGGCTGATGCAGGATGTTGGTTGAGTCGTCCTCTCTGCCTCTGCGTACGATGACTGCTTGTTGCGCCATTCACAGCTTTACATTGTCATCCAACTTTAGCGCTTGTCCTCCAAAATAAGAGCCTTGTTAACTAGCTCTTGAAAGTCGAGAGATGTGTGGTGATCGGTCCACACCGCAATCCCGCGTTTAATCCCTTCATAAAGCGGGATTATGCGGCCTTATCTGTAGCTCACGTCTTACAGTGCGTAAGCGTGCCAAGCTAGATAAACTTATTCAAGTAATCGTTACGATTGGCTACCTGCTTGAGGCTCGAAATTCCTCTTTCTTAAGATCCATGATACCTCGGGTACATGGTATTGGCGAGCGAGTGAACTCCTCCCACGTAACACTCTGTGGTCATGAGGCTGCAGAAGTTTTCCCACCACTCTGCGGCGGTTCCTTGAGTTGATGAGAGGCATAGAGCACCCTCTCATGTCCCACAACTTCGGGTAATGTGCGGCTTCCTTTCAATTGTCCTTAGCCAATCGTCACTTCCATCAGATTGGCATTCTTGGAAGGAGGTGGGTGGGCGAGTTCGCATAAACTACGATAACCTTGAGTAGGGGTGTGGTCCATGATTACCCCTAGGTTGAACATTCTGCGGCTGATTGGATATTTCTTTGCATGGTGCGTACCATCGTGTTCATAAGTTGAGTTTGGGCAGCGGGAAAGGCTCCAGTTACGCATATCGACTTCTGGCGGTTGAGGATTGGCTCCTCGATACAGTTGTCAACTTTGATTCACTCCACTTCCATTGGCTCCAATGTTTTGCGAGTCCTCACCATCTGTTGCAAACTTCAAAGGTTAAGAAAGAAGAAAGCATAGACAAGTAAAAGAACTTATGTGGGGAAGCAGGTGTAACTTAAATTATTTAGCAACTTTATTGATATAATATAAGGTAGTATAGTTGCTCACAAGTGCCTAAGGGCAATGCAACACACTCTGAGACACTCACAAGCAAAAACAAGTAAGCAGCATTAGGACTCCAGCGACTCACACCTAATGGTGACTCACAGAAGCAAAGGCGTGGCTCAAACACTCGATTCTCGACACTACCCTCGACTAGCTTCGATCACTCCTCGAGCCAGCCCGGCTACTGCTCACACACGCATGCACGGTGGGTGCTCTAGCATTGTCAGCTGGTCATGACCCTCACGCAGGCTGGTGCAAATGACCACATCGACTCTGTTGGTCCACAGGGCTGCCTACTCACCTGCGGCTCGGCTCTGCCTTGGTGCCTCCTGCTCTGGTTCCTCCGATGCGGATCGTGCGGCTCAGGATGGCTCGGAGCTGGGTCCATCTGAGCCATCTCAGCTCACGGATCTTACGCATGGAGTGTGCTAAGCCTCTGCCCGATTTGGATCCTCGCCTCTCGTGACCTCGTCGCGGGTACTCTGACTCTGGTGGCTCTCGTCCAGAGGCGTCCTCACGAGTGATGACATACCTCGCCAGGTGAGTGATCGGTGGCGTCTTCCTCAAAAGCTCCATCTGTCAAAGCGATTGTCTCGGCGCGGATGGTGACGAGAAGGCAGTGCCCTCCAACTCTCCGCGGGTAGGTGCGGGCAATGTTGCGTCGCCCGGACGGCGTCGTCTGGATCCGGCCTCAAAAGAAGACCTCTGATCGTGATGTAAATAGGACATTTCGCCCTTGTCCTCTCGGGCATATCTGTAATCTTGACATCCCAAGCGATATCAAGTCCTGCCCGTACCACCGTGGTCCCAGATAAGCGATCTGTCAAATCCTCCAGCATTGTATCATCGCCATAACTCAACGGCGTATCCTCGATCTTATTCTCCATAGGTGTGGATCATCCTCATGCGCTTAAGCAGGACCTCATTTAAATTAAACATAAAATAATAATAATAAGAATTCAGCATAGGTATGAAGCAAGAAGAAGAAAAAAGATAAGTCGAGATTTCATTGATATTCTTGCTCAAGTTGATTAAGTTTTAGAAAATAGTTTTATCCTCCTAGGTACAACTAATATAGTTTAGGGTCAAGACCTACAGTCAGCCTGCTCTGATACCACCTCTGTCGGGCCCCGAATCTACAAATCCGGACTCTCTGTGTATTCGTGCGATCCGAGGGATCACGCCAACACACTGATCTTACGAGGTTGCACATCACATACATTCACAGCGTTATAACAATAAATAGTGCAAACACTTAAATAAACTGAGTTATACGACCTCATGGTCTCCTTACATAAAATCAGCCACCAGAGCTTACATTATTGAGTAAAGTAAATGGCATTGAGATAAAAATAAATGTCGTGGAAGCTTCAACTTGCCACGAACAACCGTGAGCTTGTCCCCTAATTGCCGGATCCTCAGCGTACTCCTCCTCCACACTGGTGTTAGCGACTCCTCCGATGTTGGGGTTAATAAGCAAGGAGAAGTGAGTACACAAGGCACTCAACAAGTGATGCACAAAATGCGGTGCTATTACTATATATGCAAAGCTTATTCCAAAGGATTGGCTTAATTGGTTCTTTTGCATCAAACGGCATTTTTAAACGAGTATTTTATTTAGATTAAAGCGATGAAACAGTTATAAATAGTACTAATTTCTTCAAATGGTTCTTCTTGAAGAATTCTCGGCACTCGGCCTTATGAGTTCATTTTAACAACGGCACACAACCACCCTTTCCACATTTTGTTTTGAAGATCTAACCCTTGGTTGTAATCCCGACGATCATTACTCGCGACTGTGGCTATTCGAATAGTTTTGACACTCTGCGGAGGTTGTACACTTTACCCACAGATCATTTGCTCACCACACAAGTGATTGTCCATAACAAAGCTTTTCAGGACCCTACTACCTTAACCAAAGAACCTCTCAATTATTACCCTCACTATCACTTCCCTCACACAGAGGCGAAGTATAGGACAAGTCAATCACCGTTGGATGGGCACCAAGCGTGCTGCAGTGCGCTCCCGTCTGAGATACACCCCGTGCCTTGCCACCCAGAAATATCGGAGGAAGAAGATATGAGGAACCCTAATCAACTAGGTCATCCCACATACGGACATGTGGTTATCTGGGTGACTCGAGATCAAAAAGGCTTGCAAGGTGAAGTCATTAAGCGGACCAAGGCAAGACTTCCAATACTCAACAGTGGCACACACATTGTTGTAGCTGCAGACTCACAACACTCATTGCACCATACACCACCGCCCGCTGCTTTGCAGACCTCTTGCCACTTGCCTCGGTCTAAATCATTTCCTCAGTTGATTGATTGTACAACACATGCGGCCAATAACTCAACATCGATGAGGAACCACACAGTCTCGTATCTCAAACTCATCATGTGGCATCATCACACCACTTTCAAAATACACTTAATATTTCTTTAATTAGTATTGTAGAATTTTCTCGAAAAGACCACTCATGATTAGTTGCAGGCTAAGCATCTACTCACGGTCTAGACTTCCATGTTGGCACAATATTAACATCCAATTAATACAATCAAACTTAGGGTGACAATGATTTAGGGCATACAATTAATAATTTCTAGGTGGCATAATAAAATGGGTTGATTAACTACATTACCCCAAATTAATTTAAATTTATTTTTAATAAATAAGCATGCATAATTTCAAAGCATAAATTACATTTTAAAATCTAGGATCAAAATGATGAAAGCATCACTTGCCTTCAAAGAGTTGCTGGTCGTGTTCAGAAGTTTGATCTTGAAGACGAACTCTTCCTCGAAACCTTCTAGCAAATTTGCGTCTACGCGAACAAACAAAATATGCAATAAATAGCTAATACTGAAGACTAAATGACCTCCAAAATTCAATTAAAATTCACCATTAAAAATATCACAATTTTATGAATTTTTAGAAATTTGAATCACCCAAATCCGAGTTAAAATGCAAAAGTTATAGTCATTTGAAGTTTGAATAAAATCTGAAAATATAGAAATTAGAAAATCCGATTTTTTCGAATTATTTCTATACTGAAAAATTGCATTTATTATGTTAGCATCGCATCATGATGGCCCACGTCGACCGCAGAGAAAAGAATTTCGGCGAAATATTTTTATATATAAAAATATTTATGGCGTTTGTGATGGCGTCGGCCACGATGCGTGGCATGCCGAGTGCTTACGTCGTCAGCTCAGTCTATGGGTGAGTCCACGGCCGGCTTTGGTCCACACCGTGGTTGTGGCGACCTTTATGCCGTGCAGTGATGCAAGGCGTGGCGTCGTGGCAATCGCGGCCAATCCGGCGCGACCGCGGCAAAATCCGAGCCGGATTCGCTTAAAACCAGCGGTGAGATCTTATCTACTGCGCGGCTCGGTGGCGCCTCGATTCCCTGCGGCCCGCGCGTCACGCGCCGAGCGGTGCCCTCGGATCCAACGGCTAGCCGGCGCCGCCAGCTGCGACGCCGGTTTTACGCATAGCGACCACGCGTCGACATCGCCGGCGGCTTCGTTCAAAATCGGCGGTCGGGATTTGGTCCGGTTCCCGATCAACGTCGCGCATGCCCGATCCTCGATTGGCGAGGTTGATGTAATCTCGATCGCGATTCAAAATGAGCAACCAGAGATGAGCCAAGGCTATCGGCTCACGGCTTACTTGGTATGGCACTGCGAGCTGCGACACTTACGTGGCGCGGCAAGGTAAACACCTACGATCTAGATCGATGGTGAAATAAAGCGGCGTGAATCTAAGCGAAGCAATCTAAACCATTGATTAAATCCAGCGGTGAAGAGTGAAGATGAAGATTACTATTGGGTGGCGGCGTGGGCCAGTTGATGCGTTGGCGGCGATCGGGCGGTGGGCGAAGCTCGGTTGATGTCGATGTCGCGGCGTAGATCTCACCGGAGAGGAAGAAGAGCGACGTGCGGCCGGCGCTTCGAGGCTTCTCGGCGTGAAGATCTGGCGTGTTCGACGAGTCTCGAGCGGCCGTTACTCCGGTGGCCTTGGCGTGCCGGAGATGGGCCGGCGGCGAAGAACAGGCGGCGCAAAGGAACAACTCTGTGGCGAGCTTTGCGGGTGAGCGGAAGCGTGGCGCGCTAAATAGCGCCTCGGCGTGTCGCGCGCAATCCCGGGTAAGCAGGCGGACATGCGGCGGCCGTTGCTCCGAGCGATCTCGCGAGAAAAGCGTTGTGGCAAAATCTGGCGTCGCGTCGGCGATCAATGGCGAAGCGGCGAGTGATGTGGTGGTTTCTTGACCTCACGGTCGCGATCAACGAGCGTAAGCGTGGCGGCTAGGGTTTTAGCGTAGCGGGCTTTGCGGGCCGACGACAGGCTGGCCGAAGCACGATCTTGAGGCCGGGTGAAAGTTTCGGCCCAAGCAACATTATATGGATTTTAAATCCTTTGAATAAAATAATTCGAGAAAATAGTTTTGTAAAAGAAAATAGTAAAAATATGGAAAAATTCCAAAACAATTCTGGAAAATACTTTGAGATAGTTGGAACTCAAATAAAATATTTTCAATAAAACTTTGCGTAAAATTTTGCATGAATTTAATTGAATTTAAGAAAGGTCAGAAATGAGTAAATCAAAATTAAATTCTATTAATTTCTCAGAAATTCTCAAAAACCAAAAATACTCCAAATTTTAAATTAGAGCAAATTTTAGGTTGTTACATTTCCCAATTGAAGCGTTTCTTTGCGAACCCAAAGGAAGAAAAACTGCTGCGTTGGCACTCGGAGGAGCGTAAGAATAATGGAATGATAAGACACCCTGCTGATTTTGCCCAGTGGAGAAACATCAATAGGAGGTTTGAAGAATTCGGTGAGGAACGAGGAATATAAGGTTTGGATTGGCCTGAGATGGGCTAAATCATTTTGAAAATATGAGTAGAGCGACCTAGCGCCAGCGTGAATCTCTATATATACAACCTTCCTCCTTGGTTATGCTGTGAAGCAAAAGTACATTTTCTTGAGACATACTTATCCAAGGAATTGAAGCGATGAAAAGCGATATTGATGTGTACCTAGAACCATTGGTGGAAGATCTAAAAACACTATGGGTTCATGTGGTACACATATGGGATGCTGTATAAATGAGAGAACTTCAATTTATATTGCTTGTTGTTTTGCACCATAAATGATTATCCAGCCCTTGCTAACTTTGTCGGACTAGAGTACAAAAAGGAGCCAAAATGCATTCTCACTACTTAGATGATACAGATATGTGTTGTTGAATCACTCGCAAAATTATGTACATGCGTCACCATAGGTTCCTTTGGGCCAGACACCCCATATCGCAAGATAAAGAAGCAATTTATTGGAAGGAGCGAGGATGGATTCAGCTCAAGGCCTTTTAAATGGGAGAGATGTTTATGATATGATTAAGAATTTGGATGTTGTGCATAGAAAGGGATATAAATCAAGGACAAGTGGGAAAGAGCATCTAGAAGAAGAGATCAATATTTTGGGACCTACCTTATTAGGAGCACCTAGAAGTTCGTAACTACATCGACATCATGCATGCGAGAGAAGAATTTATGTGATAGTTTGATTGGTCTCTTACTAAACATTAACGGAAAAACAAAGGATAGTATGGATATGCGGCATGACTTGGTCAATATGGGCATCAGATCTGAGTTAGTATCGAAAAAACTAATAAAGGCGAGCGTACTATGAACCTACTTGTTACACTCAGGTCCAAGGCCAAGAGAGAATTGAACTATGGCAATACTTGCATGGTATGAAAGTTCTATCTGGTTACTCCTCCAACATGAATATACTTGTTTCGATGCAAGATTGAAATTAATTAGCATGAAGTCTCATGATTGTCATGTTCGGATAACACAGATGCTCACTGTTTGCATTTAAAAGTATTTTGCCAATCAGGGTTGAGAGGGACAATACGAGGCTATGTTATTTCTTTAACACAATTGTTTAGAAGGTCATCGATCCTCAAGGACTAGATTCTTTGCAGAGGCCAAGGTGGTGATGACTCTATGTAATCTTGAGATGTATTTTCCTCCGTCATTTTTCGATTATCATGATCTATCTCATTATTCACCTTGTGAGAGAGATAAGGCTCGAAAGTATCGAAACCATTGGAAGGAAAGCAATCACGCTTTGATCTGGTTTGCATGTACTCAATCCCATTTATGGTTTGCAACATATGGCTATAGTGTCCCCATATATCAACGAGCACAAGCAGCTATTGCAAGAGAATTTAGTGCGACAACGATCTTGAATCACGAGACAACACAACCTTGATTTAACAAATGGTTGAAGGAGTGACCCATCACTAGGAGCTTGTTAGGTGATACACTAACATGGTTGGAAAAGAACCAACATTTATAGTTGTGATATGAAAAGGATCTGACTTAAATGTGTACATATTTTACGAGAGAGATCGAGGATATAGGGACCACAAACCCGAGCAGTGGTGTCATATAGATGCGTTCAATACCGCTTGTTGACGAAGAGCTCCTACTATGGGTTCATAGTAGAGATTTGGAGTTTGACTATGTACTTTTCAAGATCCCCTGTTTAGTGCCATTTGGTCCACCTCTAGTAGGTGAAGGTTGATAAGTACACCTTCACTACTATTGATGTAAAGTTGTGTCACGATCTTTTGATGAGAGCGATAACTATCGATTTGGTGGAACCCGACTTTGGCGATCCGACTACAACGTCACGTGACGATGCACCTTAGCAATCGTTAAACCAACTCCGGAGGGTTATTGATCTTGCCGTGGGAGCGATCAGCACGAACACGAGTTCAATTCTGCAAGCAGCAGAAGAATAAGCAAGAACAATAGTAATAGCAATGCGAAATAGTGAATATGAATGAAGGCAAATGAGGTGGGGTTCTATTGAAGGTCTTGACAAGGTGGTTATCGGCTAATCGAAGACTCAAAGTTTGCACTTGGCTAAACTAATCAAACAAAATCCCAAATCGTAGATGAGAGTGCAGTTAGCTATTTATGAGATAAGAAAAGGAGGAGGTCGTCCAAAACCTAGAGAATGAATACAACTTGATTACAAGGTCCAAGGGCCACTTTGACTTGGACGGGAAAAGTGACATGATTTGTTTTGCAGATTCCAGACAGCTCAGATGGAAATTTGGAAGTGGAACTAGATCCATTGGAAGAGAAGCGAAGAAAGCTTTCAATCAAGTACTCATTTGCCCGAACACCTTGTGGATCAAAAGTTATGGCCATTTTAAGTTGGTGATGTCGGGGAGGCCAGATCCTAGTCGAACTTGCGCACATGACAACCTGGCTTCATGCTTGGCGTTTGAGGTCCTTCTCCTTGGTTCCTAAGAATAATAAGATCATCACAAGGATTAAATAGCATTCCATTACGTGAATCATTTGTATCAAAGCCTAAGGCGTATTCCACGATAATTGAGTCTTATGCTCTAGCACGAGTAATTAGTCCTTATGTCTGGGTTCAACTTGTTGCATATCTTCTCACTAATATAGTAATGACTCCACCTAATATACCACGCTATGTATGAGACACCCATAAGTCCACGACCACGGCATACATACGCGCATACACAAAATGGCTTTCTCGGCATCAATCTTCCACGTTTCCTTCGTCATCGAATATATGATTGTCAGAACCCTCCCATATGGATATAAATAGACTACTTTAGCTTATCATGCTCAATTACTTGTAATAAATTGCACCTTTGTAGAAATAGCATATGGTAGCAAGCATATTTGATATGCACTCTGCCAGAATGAATATCAATTTAGCAAGTTGGCATGTCTCTTTAGGTAGAAGGCTTTTACCCAGCTCTATTAATACTTGACATGTTATTTCAAGGTTACATTAGACTATAGATATTCGAGTTGAGATATATTGGTGAGAATACATAATAGAAGACTTGGGGAATCGCTCGGTTGGAGAGCTCGGAGTGACCAAGCGGCGGTCGGTCGATGGAGAAGCCCAGCCCGTGGGCGAGGGAGGCTCACGGTGGGGAACTCGAGTCGAAGAGGCGGACATCGGAGGCGATGCAGTGGACCTCGTGGAAGCGGCGGCGGGGACCTCGGGGAGCCGTCGGGTGGACCCGTACCTAGTCTTTCTGCGGTGAGGAAGCGGCGATGGGGGAGAAGCGGCAGCGTGGGAGGGGAGGGAGAGGCGCGTAGCGTGAGCTTGAGGCAGGAGCTAGGGAAAAATAAGGCAAGGCAAGTGTGAGCTTGTTGAAAAAAATCGACTTAAGCTAAGGGGTATTAATTGTAGTCGGTTCCATCATAAAAAGCCGAACACAAATATCAAATATACTACTATCGGTTGGAAAAAAACCCGACACAAATGTGAAATCATTACTACTCAGTTTTTCATCAAAAACCAACACAAATAGCACTACAATACTATCGATTTTCAAGAAACAACCGACACAAATAATTACAATCGGTTTCCGGAAAAAAGCAGCACAAATAGTGTCAGCCGGTTTTCAGGAAAAGCTAACACAAATGTGAAATCATTACTATCGGTTTTCCAGAAAAAACCGACACAAATAGCACTACAATACTATCGATTTTCAAGGAAAAACCGGACACATATAGCACTACAATACTATCGGTTTCAATTTTATAATTACTTTCATAATTGATAATATCAATGTTGCAATTTTTTAATTACTTTAATAATTAAAAATAAGGATATAATTGAAAGTACACGATATATTTGTAAATAATTAGATTTACAAATGTATCTTGCAATTTTCATTATTGCAAAATTCATCTAGCCATTTTCACTATTTAGAAATAAACTAAATCACTGAAATGAATAAGAATTGTAATTATCAAAATCTAAAGCAATCTATAAAGTAAAATCCAACTGCAAATATAATATAGATCAACTTACTAACCTTGAAGAGAAATAGATATGAATTTTAATACAATTTTTCAGCAGCAATTCATCACAATAAATGGAGTAGAGACGCCTTTCTGTTATGCTCGATCGATCTGGGGAAGGGACGGCCAGATATATAAAGGACTTATCACTGCCGGTTCTGCGCAGAACCGGTAGTGATAAGCTCGGATTGTGCGGAAAAATAAAATCAGGCGGGAAAATAAATATCACTGCAGGTTCTGGTGTAAAACCGGCAGTGAAAATGCCAATATCATTGCCAGTTGATAGAAGATCCGGCAGTGATATATCACTACCAGTTTTAAATATTAATCGGCAGTGATATCTGATTATCACTGCCGGTTGGTTCCAGGAACCCCAACCGGCAGTGATATGCCGGTAAGGATTGCCTGTTCTGTAGTTGTGGTTTACATATGTAAAATTCCATCTTTTAATTTCGATAAACATTTCTAAGGTGTTGTAACATTTTAGTGGTTATAATTATGTCCAGCGCCAAATTTCCAGATGGGGGAGTGAATTAATATCCATTTCTAAGGTGATTTATGTTTTCTCACGTATGAGTCATATTTTTTTAATCATTCGACTTGATCATTGACTAAAATCTAGAGTTAGAAATACACACATCTAGAAGCTAAATCACATGCCAAGAAAATCAACGTCACATAATACTGGGTACCCAGGGTGTTCTAATATATTAGTGGTTATAACTATCTGACCATATGAGAATCAGATCAATACATGCTCAACGTGTGGCAGGTGCTTGGAGGTAGTTTTCTTGACACATTGAAGATAAAAGGCAGAAAAACTATCGACGCTTAGTTAAGCATTGATGCTTGCATACGTGCTTGTACTGAGCCTGTGGGAGTATTGATCAACTTACAAGAGGAGGTGCTTGCATTGGAATGTAAGGTTGTTCAAATGAGTGCTCGTGCACGCATTTAGTACGACTAGTATAGTGCTTTGTCTTTCGGTTTCCTTTTTTCAACACGTAATATATGGTCTTTTCTTTTTTAAGAACGTTTGTTTCCTTTTCCTTAATTCCAGGATATTTGTTTCCTTTTCCTTGAGATGATGCTGGAGGTGGGGGTGATCTGTTGTGGGCCACAGGGATGAGTTAGACACATTAAACAATGACCATCGGATGTGGGTGAGTAAAGCTGAGGAAAGATCTGAGAGGTTAATTTTGATGGAGGCAAGTTTATGGGGACGTTTCGCTGGGTGCATGAAGGTTAGACCATCTCTAGTGGGGTGCATTATTTGGGGTGGACGTAGAAAAGAATGTTTAGGTGCATTATAAAGGGGTATAGACATGTGGTGCACTTTCTCACTTCTAAGCGCCTTAATTATCAAGAATTCTTGATTCCAAAAACTTTGATTAGACAGAACAGAACTGATGGGGATTAAACTTTGCGGTCATTTTTTCTGTCTTAGTTCTTAAGTACACTCGATCCATATTTAGAAGCTTGATATATCTCATATGAAAGTTATGCGAGCACACAAAAACTGACAACGTCGGAAGAATGGAAAAAAAACAACTAATTGCTGTAAAACGTAGTCATTCACCCACGATCAATCAATAACATGCTAATAAAATCACAAGAACAAGAACTGGAGTACACACAAAGTAGGGGGCAAAGATCTTTCGCTTTATTAGATTGATCTCTTGTACAAGGAGGTGCCCAATATATAGAGAAACTGCAAAGAGATAAGTTCGGACTTGTCCACACATAAGAGATAGAGTCTAACCGAATATGATTACGAATATCTTATCTCATAACACTCCCCTTGGGCGAATACCGCGTAATGCACATATCTCGTTAAAAACTCCTCCCAAAAACCCAGTAGAAAAAAAGGATGGAGAAAAGAGTACATTGCACTCGCACTCTGTGTTAATTTTCCATAATTTTCTAGCATTTTCTGTTAATTTCTAAGCAATTTTCAGAATTACTTAAATAACAGAATATAAATTTCAGCACATATAATAATGCTAGAAAAATAACCCAGAGAATGGAACTTCCAAAGATGTGCTAAATATCAATATTACCAAATTTACGGAAGTCCATATACTTAGAAATTCAATATCTAGTGCTTATAATCAATTTTAAGAATTAATAACATTTTTCTGCCCTTTTTTTCTTTCGTAAAAACCTTAGGCCAATTCGGGCCTTACGGCCAATTGGGCCCTACGGCCCATCTCATCCGCTGGGCCCATCCGGCCTAAAAAACTGCCGACGGCTAGGGTTTCCCAAACCTAGCCGCCCCTTGCTTGTCTTCCCATTCAGGGCTCCCACATGCGACGCTTCGGGCGCCATGGATTCGCCGGTGCGGGATCGACGTCGCCTTACGCCTTCGTGCTTCGGGCGCCACTACCTTGCGTGGGGAAGGCGAACGGCCGTCTCCTCGCTTGGAGACCGAAGGGGGGGCGTGCGTGCGCGGTCACGGCTGCTAGCGCGTGGAAATCGAAGCGCCACCGCTACGTGGGCTACGGCTGCCGTCGTCGGGTGCAGCTATGGGCGTGCAAGGAGAACAAAATCGCTCTGCCGCCGGGCGGGGAAACCGAGGAGCTGCGGCGCGTCGCCTTGCTTTCCAGGTGTGTTGACCAACTGCGAGCGGGCGTGACAGCCAACGATGGGCGGGGAGCTCGCGGCCATGGCAGTGCGACGGGTGGACAGCGCAGCGGCGACAGTCTTCGCTGCGGGCGATGGCGCCAACGGCCGAGCAGCTCGACGGCCGCGTACGAGTAAGCTGAGGAGGCGCGTCGCTTTGGCTTCCAGCGAGCGCGCGAAATGACTGCGAGAGCAGGGGAGCGGCAGCCAGAGGCGGGCGAAGCTACAGGCTCGTGGTCCACGGCGAGCGACAGCGTAGGCTTCGCTACGGTCGAACTGCAGCGGTGCGGTGGTCCGAGCCATCGACTGGAGCACACGCAGCGGCGTCGGGCCGATACGGCAATTGACCGGGGTTGAAGCAGATGCGAAGGCTGGCGCGAAACTGGTAGCATGGGGTCCAACAGGAGTCAAGCGGCCGATGGCGCGACAGGCGCAGCCGCTGGCGCGAAGGCCGAGCAGATGGCGGCGAGGTCAAGGCTAGAATCATGGTCGACATCAGCCCTTTTTTCTTTTTTTTTTTTTCTATCGATGATGATAAACAGTACCATCAAACCAGTTATTAGATTAGCTAATTAATCTGCGAATATTAAGTATAATCTGCAGGATTATAACAAGTATAGCTGCAATTCATCTTATGCAGATCAAACTTACGTCGGGCTTTTAGTAGGATGATCGCGTGTACTAGGATAAATTCGACGCAGTGTCGATTGTCGCAGGTAGACGATCACAATCGGCCTCAGTAGAGCTTCGTGTTAATAACGTGTTGTAAAACGTAGTCGTTCACCCACGATCAATCAACAGCATGCCAACGAAATCACAAGAATAAGACACTACGCCAAAACCTGCAATAGGTGACGGTCTATTTGTGGCGGTTTTTTTCGAACCACCACAAATATAATTATCAGTGGCGGTTCTATATTGAAAATGGTGGGAAGAATATCAGTGGCGGTTCTATCCTCGAACCGCCACTGATAACAAATACATCATTAGTGGCGGTTGGAGGATAGAACCACCACTGATAACTAGGTTATCAGTGGCGGTGCTATCCTCGAACCGCCACTGATACTATTGGATTATCCATGGCGTTTCTATCCTCGAACCGCCACAAATAATGTATTATCAGTGGCGGTTCGAGGATAGAACCGCCACAGATAATTTTATCAGTGGCGGTTCTAGTTAATAACCGCCACTGATAATATTGCCTATAAATAGGTGGTCAGTAGCAGCATTGGTCTTCTTCCTCCCGAGAGCAAACCAAAACTTCTAATTTTCAGATTTCGTTTTCTCCAATTCTTGTGCTTGTACTTCCTCTAGTTGTTCCTTGGTGAGTTATTTTTTCTCCTCTCTTGATTTGTGTTAATATTGTTGCAATTTAATTTTTAAACCTAGTTTAATTAAGGTTTATATATAGATGAGATGAAAAGTTTAGATTTTGTTTATTTTTATTTACCTACCATTTTGTAGTTGATGAATTTATTTCCTAGCTAGGTTCATTAGATGATGTTGTGTTCTTTTTATAGATGATGAATTATGATGAAGTATATATTTAATATAAATTGCATTTTAAGTTAATTTGGTAGATGATGAATTTATTATCTAGCTTCTTTAGATGATAAGTAATTAGATTAGTTTTTTAATTACTATTAATTTGGTTCCATTAGTGAACGGACATATACATCTTGCATATATTAAATTTATTTATTTAAGATTATTGGATATTAATATACATGAAATTTTATTTAATTTGGTAGGTAGGTGCTCATCATTTTTAGATGATGAATTTATTATCTAGCTCCTTTAGATGATAAGTAATTAGATTAGTTTTTTAATTACTATTAATTTGGTTCCATTAGTGTGGACATATAATATAGATCTTGCATATATTAAATTTATTTAATTAAGATTATTGGATATGAATATACATGAAATTTTAGTTAATTTGGTAGGTGGGTGCTCATAATTTTTAGATGATGAATTTATTATCTAGCTCCTTTAGATGATAAGTAATTAGATTAGTTTTTTAATTACTATTAATTTGGTTCCATTAGTGTGGACATATAATATACATCTTGCATATATTAAATTTATTTATTTAAGATTAGTGGATATTAATATACATGAAATTTTAGTTAATTTGGTAGTTGCTCATCATTTTTAGATGATGAATTTATTATCTAGCTCCTTTAGATGATAACTAATTAGATTAGATTTTTAATCAATTTTTATATGTTAATTAATTTTAGATGGACCGGAGATAGATGTACAATGCGAACCGTTACAGCCGAGATTACATCGACGGGGTATCTGCTTTTCTAAGAGCCGCTAAGGAGAACAAGTTGCACAAGAAGACGGAGTACATACATTGTCCATGCATTGATTGCAAGAATGAGAAAATATTTTCAGACAAAGAGCACATCCACTTGCACTTGATTCAAAAGGGTTTTGTACTTGGCTATACATGTTGGACAAGTCACGATGAAGAGGAAAATATACATGAAGGTGATAACGTATTGGATGATGGAGAAGGCATTATGGAAGCTGACATCGGTTATGGATCTGATGAGGATAGGTTGGACATTGATGACGATAATAATCTTGCTCAGATGTTGCGCGATGTAGAAGGGAACTACACTAGTCAGAGAGAGTTTAATCAATTCAAGGGTTTGTTGGACGACTCGGACACACCTTTGTTCCTGGGTTGCAAGGAGGAATACACAAAGTTGCACACCGTGCTTTCACTTCTGAAATTAAAGGCAAGCAATGGTTGGTCCGATAAGAGTTTCACGGCGCTATTACATCTCTTAACAGACATACTTCCAGATGGAAATGTATTGCCGATAACCACTTATTTAGCTAAGAAGGTTGTATGTCCATTGGGATTGGAAGTAGAAAGAATACATGCATGTCCAAACGATTGTATACTCTACCGCAAAGAGTATACAGACATGCATGTATGTTCGGTGTGCAAATCATCGCGATACAAGCGTAAAGGCCATGACAGCGAGGGCACCGTGGTGAAGAAAGGAGCTCCCGCTAAAGTGGTGTGGTATTTACCAGTAATACCTCGGTTGAAGCGTTTATTTGGAAACAAAAATCATGCCCAATTGATGCGATGACACTCAGAAGAGCGTAAAAAGGATGGAAAGCTGAGACACCCTGCTGATTCTGCCCAGTGGAGAACCATCGATAGGCTCTTTAGGAAGGACTTCGGGAATGAACCGAGGAATATAAGGTTTGGGTTGAGTACAGATGGAATGAATCCTTTCGGTAACATGAGTAGTATTCATAGCACTTGGCCCGTGACTCTCTGTATCTACAACCTTCCTCCTTGGTTGTGTATGAAACGAAAGTACATTATGATGTCGCTGCTTATCCAAGGGCCGAGACAACCTGGCAATGATATTGATGTATACCTACAACCATTGGTGGAAGATCTTGTGGTACTATGGAACGAAGGTGTACAGGTATGGGATGAGTACAAGCGAGAGTACTTCATCCTACGCGCATTGTTGTTTTGCACCATCAATGATTTTCCTGCCCTTGGTAACTTATCCGGTCGTACTGTAAAAGGGGCCAAAGCATACCCCCAGTGCATGGATGAAACCGCTAGTGTGTGGCTCAATAACTCGAGGAAAACTGTGTACATGTATCACCGTAGGTTCCTTCGCAGGAATCACCCCTACCGCAATATGAAGAAACAATTCGACGGGACAAAAGAGGATGGTGTAGCTCCAAGGCCTCGTCGTGGGGAAGAGGTATATGATATCGTTAAGGATATTAATGTCGTACTTGGAAAGGGAGATAGTAATAATAAATCGAGGTCTCGTACTGAGAAGATCACGTGGAAGAAGAGATCGATATTTTGGAACTTGTCCTATTGGAAGGACTTAGAAGTTCGACACTGCATAGACGTCATGCACATAGAGAAAAATGTATGTGACAGCTTGATTGGTTTTTGCTGAACATTCCTAGCAAAACTAAGGACGGACTGAAGGCACGAAGGGACCTGGAAGATATGAAAATCAGAGCTGAGCTACATCCTCAAGACACCGGGAAAGGGCGACTTTACCTTCCCTCAGCTTGCTACACTCTATCCAAGAAAGAGAGAACATACCTCTGCAAATGCTTGCATGGTGTGAAAGTTCCATCCGGTTACTCCGCAAGCATCAAGAAACTGGTCTCGATGAAAGATTTGAAGTTAACTGGCATGAAGTCTCATGATTGTCATGTGATGATGACACAAATGCTTCCTATTGCAATTAGAGTTATTTTGCCTGAAAAGGTCCAAGAGGCAATCATGAGGTTGTGTTTCTTCTTCAACATGATTTCACAGAAGGTCATCGATCCCATCGGACTTTCTGAACTGCAGAATGATGTGGTCAAGACACTATGCCAGCTAGAGATGTATTTCCCTCCATCATGTTTCGATATAATGGTTCATCTCATTGTTCACCTTGTGAATGAGATAAATGTATGTGGCCGTAGATTCTCGCATCGATATACCCATTGAAAAGTACATGGGTATCCTGAAGAAGTATGTACGCAATCGATCTCGGTCGGAGGGCTGCATTGTGGAAGGTTATGCAACTGAGGAGGTTATCGAGTTTTGCGTGGATTACATGGAGGGGTGGAACCGGTAGGAGTGCCTGTATCTCACCATGAGGGTAGGCTAGCTGGGAAAGGGACGATTGGAAGGAAATCAACATATTCTTACGATCATGGATTGTTCGAAAAAGCTCATTTCACAGTCTTGCAACAATCAGTTGAGGTGTCCTCGTATATGGACATGCACAAGGATAAGCTACGAGAGGAAAATCGTGGACGATCAGAGGTTTGGGTAACAAAAGAGCATAACCGTTTGTTCAATCATTGGTTCAAAGAGCATATGGTAGGAAAGAAACGAGTGTTATGTTGAGGTGGTTGGCAAAGGGCTATCGGTACAATCTTGACATGGCAAGGATCGACATAAATGGATATACCTTTTACGAGATCTCAAGATAGCAAAAGCACTTACCAAAATAGTGGTGTCGCATAGATGCCTATGACAACACAGCGAAGAAGAAGAGTAGCTTCTATGGGTTCATAGAAGAGATTTGGGAGCTCGACTATTGTATTTTTAAGATCACGATATTTTGGTGTCGTTGGGTACAACTCCCAAAGGGTGTCAAGGTGGACAAGTACGGCTTCACTACTGTGGACATTGAACATGTCGGATACAGAGACGAACCATTCGTACTTGCGAAGCAAGTAGCACAATTCTTCTATGTAATCGACCCGGCAGATAAGAAGAGCCATGTAGTTCTTCAGGGAAAAAGAAGGATCGTCGGAGTTGAGAATGTCGTGGATGAGGAAGAGTACAACCAGTTTGATGAGTTGCCTCCTTTCGTAGATGGAAACATCAGGCTCGAGGAAGAAACCACTCAGGAAGCTACCTATCATCGCGACGATCATGAAGAAGGGCAAATTGTGAAAGAAAATAATAGCTATATACGAGTAATGGCAATGTGATGTAAACAATATGCATTTGTATGTGATGTAAACAATAGGCATTTGTATGTAAATTAGTATTATATAGGTTATATTACTATATTAGGATTATATATGGTAATTAATATATTAGGATAATTATATCAGTGGCGGTTCTTCACAAGAACCGCATCGATCTGCTTATCTGTGGCGGTGGCGAACCACCACATAAAGAACCACCACAGATAATATATGTATTATCTGTGGTGGTTCTTTATACGAACCGCCACAGATAAGCGTATCAGTGGCGGTTCTTGTGAAGAACCGCCATAGATAACTATATCAATGGCGGTTCTAGTGAAGAACCGCCACTGATAATATGCTCCATATATAAAATGGATACAGTCACTCTTCTCACCGAGTGCCCTAAACCCTAAACTCCCACCGCTTCTGACGCGCCCTAAACACCTAAACTCCCGCCGCGCCCAACGCCGCCACAATCGCCGCCCGACGCGCCGCGCTGCGCCGCTCGACGCCTCCCGACGACGCTGCCCTCCCGTCGACGCCGCCTCGGTTACCGCCCGCGCCGCCGCGCGCGCCCACAGCGATGCGCCCTCCCGACGACGCCGCCCGCCGACGCCGCCACGGTCATCGCCACGACGCCACCACGGTTATCGCCCGACGCCCACAGACGCGCTCGCCGCCGTCCCGACGACGCCGCCCTCCCAGACGCCGCCCGCCGCTGACGCCGCCCTCTCCGCCGATGCCGCCCTCCGCGCGCGCGCCCAAGGGTATAGTCAAAATGTTTTTGCGCTGATTTAGTTCGGTTTGAGTTCATCAGATAGTCATTCAACAAGTAAGCAAAATATAATGGTATCAACATGGAAAATAAAGATAGCCTAGTGTGTGCATAAACAATCATAGAATTCTTTAAGAGTTCAAAAGGCACATAGGTCAATTGTGAAGCATATGCATGAAAAACATAAACTTGTGTTTCAAAGAAGGGTGTGTTGTCCAAAGAACTATGCATAGGAAGGTTCAGAAAAACTCAACCATATTTAATCAAGCAACTACTATAGTGCAGTTTAATAATTCGTTTTTCTTCAATTCTTTACATAAATGCATATTTATAGACAAGAGGAAATGAAATGAAAGCTGAAATAGCTCTAGGCAATGAAATGAAAGCTGAAACAACTCTAGAAACTGCAGTTCTAAACAATTCTAGACACTGAGATGGAAACTAAAACTCTGGCTACAGCACTTCTTCTTCTTGAGCTAAACTTCAACTCTTACTTTTATTCTGCTCACACCTGATCCTGAAAGGAGATTGATGAAATCATGTGAATAACATATCACTGTACTTAGGGAATATAATTGGTTAACGATCATCTCTCAAATTTAGCTATATATCTTGAGTTTGGAAGATCCATTTTTAAAGGTTGAGAATTCACGTTACAACGATTCAATTTCAAAGATATGATGCATAATATAAAAAGTTTTAGATTAGTATTCTATTCAACCACATAAGCCTAAAAGAAAACTTACACTGACAAGAGCCCTGATCTTGACGCTTACGGCAGCTGATTCAGTGGTGGTGGGGTTTGATAGGAGTTCAGAGATGGTGTTGATGACATGTCATCAATCTGAGGTGGTGGTGGAGAGCTGTAGTGGTGAAGAGGCTGTGGAGATGTTGAAGATGCTGGTGGAGGCTTTGCATGAGGAACTTTCAGTTGTAGATGTTTTGGAGGTAACGGTGGAGAATATTGGTAAGGTGGGGGCGAAGATACATAGTTATATGGAGGTGCTGAGTAGTGGTAAGGTGGTGGAGAGTTATAGTAGTAAGGGGGCATTGGTGACAATGGTAGAAGTGGTGACTTGTAGTTGTACGGAGGTGGGGAATACTGGTAAGGTTGTGGTGGAGATACGTAGTTGTTTGGAGGTGATGAATACTGGTATTGTGGCGGTGGGGAGTTGTAGTAGTATGGAGGTGGTAAATACTTGTGTGGTGGTGATGGAGAGTTGTAGCCGTGTGGAGGTGGTGGGTAATTGTAAGATGTTGGTGGAGCTTGATAGTTGTTTGGAGGTGTGGACTGTTGGTAAGGTGGTGGCGAAGAGTAGAAGTTTGGGGATCATGAATAGCTTGCAAACATCATCCATCTTGTGCTTTACTACAGTTTGGTTCACTATGCATGATTCAGATGCACACTCTTAAAATGTTTGCATCATTTGTAAAGTAAAACTGCACATTCTTCTTATACAACCATTGACAGATTTTCGTAGTTTTGAACGGATAATAATGAACACAAAGCTCAAAACTGATCCTATAGTTTTGTTCTGAGCTAATTAAGTCTCTTGCTCTTGCAAAATCATTTCATCTTAGCACCACACAATATTACACACAGGACAGTACATCTGTACCTTGAAATTCCATGAGATGATTCTGTAATAATTGACGAAAATTATATTTCAGGTCGAACTGTAGTTCTAATGGAGCCCGAAACCGAGCCTATACTGGAGGAGAGCCCGAGCAGGTACCTTACCCTCCACCCAACCACCGAAGGTGCCGAGGCCTCCACCGCTGTTGCAGATGATGCTCCTGTTGCAAGACGCCGAGGACGAGGGGAAAATAAGAAGCCTGAAGGCTGGTACACCATCTCAGAGGTCTTAGATACTGGGACCCCTATTGCACCGAGAAAATCAGCAGCAAAATACAGGTCAACATGCGGGTACATCGTAAGGGATAAAGTGCCAATCACCTATTCAGATTGGCATAAAGTGCTCCGAGCCACCAAAGAGGATCTGTGGACAGAGCTCAAAGAAACCTTTGAATTCCCCGAAGGAGCCGAAGAACGCGTGCGTCGCGACGCATTGATGACTATGGATACGGCGTGGAGAAACTTCAAGGCGAGGCTGAACATAAATTATGTGAAGCAAAACCGGTCAGCCATCGGAGAGTACCCAAGATTAGAGCCATATTGGGATGAGTTTGTGGCGATGAAGCAATCGAAGCAAGGAAGTCGGTGAGGACCACATTAGCATCGCAAGAAGGAATACTCACCCCACGGACTTGGCACGAGTGGGTGCGCGGTAAAATTGCTCAATGGGAGAGGCAGGAATTAGAAGCGGTCCAATTGGCTGGCACAAGTCCCTTGATCGGACTACCAGACCGAGTGAAGCACTACGTGCTAGCGAGGGTAGATATCTTGTCTACTGGGGGTTTATCATTCAAGAGCAGCGAAGACGAAGCAATGACGCAAAGAGTTCATGAGTTTTACGCCCAGTCCACCCAAGGATCTTTTCACCCAGATAGGGAGAAAGACGAGCTAACAGCAGCCCTAGGAAACAAAGAGCACCCTGGTCGAACACGAGGCGTCGGGGTCAAAGTTCCATGGAAGAGTGGATTCTCTGAGCACGAAGACTCTTATAGGAGTCAGAAGAGAGCTAAAAAAGAGCGGGCTGAGCAGGAAATGGAAATGATGAAGGAGAGGGTTCTGCGAGAAATACAAGGCACCATTGAAGAACAAGTTGAACAACAAGTACAATAAGCCTTGAGCCAGTCGCAGGCCCACAACGTTCTCTCCAGCCCTACAGGTCGTCGCAGTAGTTACGCGTCCACGTCGTTGGCAGAAGCGGACAACAACCATTATCCTATGGATGACATACAGGACCCCACACCCTGTCAGCTCAACGTGCCCGTGATGAACATATTTGTACAGGCTGCTACAGGGGTAGTTTATCCGTGCCAAGAAGGGGGTGTCCTGCACAATACCCCGATAGCGCCAGGTTATGCAAAGGTCCAAGTGGACACGGTACTTGCACAGTTTGTTGAGATCGGGTTAGAAAAACCCGCCAATGATGAGATAACAACTCTAGGAAGTGCCGTCCACTCATTCATCCAGTGGCGCAAGCGTGACACCATGCAGTGCCAGCCTCTCCTGCAAAACAATCCTCGCATCCGTCACCAGCACCTGAGAGTGAAATGGTGAAGAAGCAAGATGAGGTAGAAAAGAAATCCATTGAGGACCCCATAAAGATGGCCACTGTTAGTACTCCAAAGCAGAAACCTATAACACCTGGTACTTCAAAGGACAAACCTAGAACCCTTGATCCCAAAAATTGGCACATTAGACAAGCCGTATCAGCTAGATCAGGCGAAGCCAAGACCGAGTATGATGTCGTGCGACAAAAAAGTAAGGGCTAGGCGAAGTCTGATGACCAAGATAATCAACAAAGATTGAAATTCGAGGTAGGGAAGCCCTTAGTCACCGCTTCGAAGTTAAAAAGTCTAACACCCATGATGCAGCGATTACATGCGTGGTACATGGATCGATCCAACCAAGACGTACTCCCGAAGGTGATCACTGCAACTTTTCGTGGGGAACATTTTCACCAGGCTACATCTTAATAGAATTCGATAACTTGCACAACTTGTTTTATCACGACGCCCTCGACATATCTTTTTTAAGATGCTGGTCACTGTAAGTGTCTAATATATCAATCTTGGCCTACATTCACGTAATACCGATAAATGTCATGTCTAACTATTTCGTTATATAGATACGAGATGATTGAATTACGAAGGACCAAGGGGCCAGTGGGATTCCTCGACCCGGGAACAGTTTGCCAATCTGAAATCAAAAGAGCACCAAAGGAGGTCGAGGAGTACGTATATAAAGTTTTGATTAAACTACAAGACAAGGAGTTTATACTTTTACCATACCATTTTAAGTAAGTTCCTCACTAGCTAGTTAAATTACTCGTTTATTTTGTTATTTACTCTGATGTAAGGACTAATGACTATGGCATCATGCATGTGTATGTAGCTTTCACTGGATTCTCTTAATAATTCATCCAGAAAAGAGCAAGATGTTGATCATGGATCCACTAGATAAACCTAAAAAAGACTTTGAAGTGATGACACATTTAATAAATGAGACATTCAAAAGATATTGTCAGAAGAGCTCGAGATACCGCCCATACCACAAATCCCTTACAATCCGTACTAAGTTTCTGGTACGCACGCAAGGAATATTCTTATATCGTATTTCATACTAAATAGCTCCTTCGACGACATCTTAGTTCATTCGATTTTTGCAATGTCACAAGCAGCCGCAAAGAACAAATTTATGTGGGTACTTCGTGTGCCAGTACATGCGCGAAATCTTATCATGCACAATAAAAGACAATGACGTAGAGGTCAGTCATGCTGACATGACACATTGATTCACACCACTCAATTTCTATATACTCTCTTAATTTTGTTTTTTATACTTATAGCGCCTCAAGTTGTCTACGTTAGGACTACTTCCTTCTGAAATCCAAGCCATTCAGGGTCAGCTTGCCTACTTCATCATGAAGAAAATAATCAACAAAAAAGGCGAGTTTTATGACGAAGACAACAACGATCCAGTCGTCCATACTCTTGTCTCACAGCACGTGTCTCCAATCTCCGAAGACCCGTAGGCTTCTAGTTTACCTCCACTAGTTTAGGCTTTTGTTACTTCAATTCTGTTTCATTACAAAGTGTAAATAACTCTTTGTTCCTTTCAAATGGGAACCCCTTCTTTTGTCAATGCCACTTCTTTTGTTAGTGGTTGTGCTAGTGTAGCATATACTTTTGTCTTCTTCAGAACACACACATGCGAGTGACACTTCTAAATATTTCATCTGTTTGTCTTACATGGTTATTTTTTCATATGAAGTTATTTCATGTGTTTGTAATAGTTTGATAAACTAACCAAGTGAAAAAATTACTAAAGAAATGCGTGGTTTTCTGAGTGAATCATGCTTTTCTTGCTCATCATCTTTGGTTTCTTCTTAGAAACAATTGCTCATCGTGATCAAGTGCTTCACACACAAAAATAAAGCTCAAAACCATAATAACTCTAGCATTGAGAAACTCATGGCTCAAAGAATGTAAGGGCGCACTCATCGATGGGCTTAGTGTCATGGTCATCGACGAAGATAAACATCATGCGAATTTAACAAGGTCTATGCTCTGTAAACTCAACTTTTATGGTAAGCGCCATCAATTCCTGCCAGCAATCCATATTCTTTTTAAGAAGTAGATATTTTATTACTACTACTTTTTCCATCCTTCATAATATTCCTCATTCACTGATTCTGACTTTACAATGGTCTGCATCCAGAAACTCTTCCTTTTATAGTTCTGAGAATTTTTTGTATTCAGAATAGACACTAAAATTTTTCCCTTTTTTTTCAATGACAGTGTATTCAAGTCCCATAGAGGCACTCCGATGTCTTTAGAATCATACACAAGATGTTGATTTCATTTTCGCAGTGGTGCACATGGAAGAGTTGAGTGGTTTTCAGTTCCTTGAAGTTGCCAGAGAGTTGCATAAAAACCTTCAAGTGATTAGTAAGTAGATAGAATCTTAGCTATTTTTTGTTATCTCCAATTCTTCTATGCTCAGCATCCCGTTTTTATCTCTCTTGTATCTGACAGTTTTTTTAAAATGATTATGCTAATAAATCTTACATTTGAACTAGTGATGTCAATTGTTGTTTCAATTGTTAACGGGAAAATATTGAGCTGAAAGAGAGAGAGAGAGATGCCAGATTAACATTCTGATTTCTGGATCAATTATCATCAGATGGTTAGTAGAAACTCCCTCTTTACAACCATTTCCTTTGTCAGTGGTTTCTCCTCTATTTGAGTTTTGAGTGTGCATGTGAGAAAGCAGGCAACCACGCATAGGGACGTGTTGGGGATTTAATATTCATCTTAAATACAGTGCGTGTGTGCTGATCCATGAAAATATGATGACAAAATACGCAGTGGAGCTAAAAAGCAAAGTATTATCAAGCAAGGAACAGTATTGTCAACCTTGTATTTCTTAGCTATAACAGTTCAACACTGCTAGATGTGAAGTGATATCAGTGGCACTAAATCTCGATTATCAGTGGCACTAAATCTGTGGCGGTTCAAAAACCGCCACTGATGGCAGTTATGAACCGCCACTGATGGCCTTTTTCAAGGTAGTGAGTCTCAGTTAGATTGGGCCTTTGCTTCCCTGACCCAGTTGATATGCTTCACTTTGATTGATTTTCTTAGACTATGGATCTGTAGAGGTAACTACTAGATATTTTTTTTCTTTCGCTAAATTAGCAGGTATAGATTTTCTGTTAAGTATTATCATGCTGGTTCCAACAATGAATCAAAAGGTGCCAACGCTAGGTGTTTGCTTATCTTGCTGTGTTATCTTTTGGTTATGATCGAAATACTTTTTCTTAATGCAAAACTTGCAACCACAATATGAACACTTCATGATTTCTTGTTTGTGTTACTGTGTTGGTGTACCTAGTGCATTAGTAACTTGCTGGCTTTTACTGCAGGTATTACGATAACCCAGAGTATATAAAGGAGCTAGGAGGGAATGACATTGAAAAATATGTTGCAAGCAGTATAGTAGTTTTTAACCTTGACACAAGACAAGTTAAATGGACTGCAGACCTTGATTTGAGTAATCGACATCGAAACTTCCGTGCCCATGCATATTCTTCTCCAAGCGTGGTTGATTTGGATGGTGATGGAAATTTGGACATCCTTGTCGGAACTTCCTATGGCTTGTTTTATGTTATCGATCATCACGGTAAATTCTTAGCCTCATAATACTAATTATTGAATCCAAAACAGCTTTAAGCTGAGTTGTCGTTTCATATATTGTGTATATATATCTAGTTCCCATAGCATAAAGTTTCTTGACTAGAATAATATAATTTGTGGTGTAATTAAGTAATAATCAATTTTACCATGCTATTTTTGTTTTGGAAAATAAGACTGTAATTCATTGAAATCCTCACTAGAAAACAATTAATTCCCACCATCCTTTATACTTGTACCTTTGGCGACTGATCGCTACTTATGTGTAAACATCCATGTGTCTACTTATGTTGATTTTGTCAATTTAGGTAAGGTTAGGAAGAAGTTCCCACTTGAGATGGTGAGATCCATGCACCACCATTGTTTGCGACATCAATGATGATGGGAAAATCGAGATGGTTCTCACGATGCCCATGGAAATGTAGCAAGATGGATGCGGAGGAGAAGAAATCTGGAAGTGCATCGAAGAGTCTTATTCCACAGGCAAGTTTCATCCATTTATTTTGTATGGTGTTAACAGATTGCTTATATAAATAGATTGTCTATCCACATGCAAAGGTAATACATGTCTCTTGACAATCTATACACAGCTATTGCTACATGTCTTTGAAGTCGCTTTCTTAGTTTAGCTAAGGAGAATACATTCATCCATAATCTTGCTTAGATCCATTACTTAGAGATTCTACCATTTGGGCTTCATCTTGTGCTATTACTATTTTTTGACTGATTGATTGAGAACATTATAACTTGGTTATAGTGAAAATGAAGATACCACGTACTTTCACCACATCATTTTTTTAGCTGTATATTTCTTTGTTACTAGGCTGTTTTTTATCTGCAATCTGATTGTTATTATCATATGATGACAGCGACCTACAGTTGGTGATGTCAATGGAGATGGTCACACTGATGTTGTGGTCCCAACTGTATCAGGAAACATATATGGTCCCAGTGGAAAGGAAAGGATGGATCGAAAATTCTACCTTTCCCGTATAGAGCACATGGAAGAATCATGAGTCGAGTTCTATTACTCGACATGAGCAAACGTGGAGAAAAGCCACAAGGGCTAACCCTTGCTAGAAGGTTGTTTTAGCAGTTAGCAACAAATTCATCATTTCTTCCGCACTGGTATATTGTTGTTGTTTGATCAAATCGGTATATTGTTTGTACATTGTAATTGTGTATATGCAAAATCTGTGATTGATGTATATGTTTCAGAAGGCATGGCTAGCAACACCTAAGGCTAGCCCAAATGCGGGTTTTTATTTTTTCGGTCAAGTACTATCTGTGGCGGTTGGTGGATAGAACCGCCACAGATAACTATTATCTGTGGCGGTTAGAAAACCGCCACTGATAATCCTCGATTATCAGTGGCACTATATCTGTGGCGGTTCAATAACCGCCACTGATGGCAGTTATGAACCGCCATTGATGACCTTTTTCAGTGTAGTGAGAACTGGAGCACACATAAAGTAGAGGGGCAAAGTTCTCTCGCTTTATTAGATTGATCTCTTGTACAAGGGGTGGCCTAATATATAGAGAAACTGGCAAGGGATAAGTTCGAATTCACCCACACATAAGAGATAAAGTATAACCGAATATGGTTACAAATATCTTATCTCATAACACTAATCACTCGAGCACGTATGTGTATAGAATGCAGTAGCTACAAGTCGATAGATTAACGTGCATGCAGCCCATGCATGCATCTGAATTAGTAAATAATTAGCAGCAGAGGCCACTTTTGCTAGGCCCCGATTGCAAAATCTGTGTCAACATGCCAACCGATCCGCTCTCCGACCAGCCATCCCCTTCCATCGGCCTCGCCGCCGCAATGACGGCGACGAGGACGCTCAAGATCAGCAGCAGCAACGCCACCTTCGCCGTCGCCGCCGCTAACGCCATCGCCATGGCCCACGTATGAATGATCGAGAGATAATTAAAGATCAGGAGATCTCTATCGCGAGATTCTCGAGTAGTTTTTCTTGATCTTGAGGTAGCTAGTAGCTCTCAGTTTGCAGCACCGATCTCCGGAGAAAATATTTTCACGGTGATATCCTTTTTATAGATGGGGTGAAGAGCTAGCTAGCTAGCTAGAGGTGAAGCTAACTTTGCATGGGCTTGAGCTCGTGCTTTGAACTTTGAAGTTTTAATGCGTTAGTTCTTGCTATGTGTTATGTGTACAAGACGTACGTTAAGGAAGGGATGACTTTTGTTCGCCTCTTACCTCTTTTTCTCAAATCTGACATCCTTCCAAGTGAATTTACATTTCTAGCCCTCTCCACCGTACACCCACGCTCCCTTACCACGTGAGCCGGACTACCGCGCCCCGGGAGAGCTGGAGTGGGTGGGACCAAGCGAGCGCGGCAGCCGGCCAATGGGCGCGGGAGCGCGCGCTGCCGTGGCACCCAGATGCAGAAGCCAGGCGAGCATGGGGAGAGCCGGCCTGCTACAGCCGGCGAGCATGAGAAGCCGCCTACCGCGGTAGAAGAGGGCGGGAGTATGTTGGAGGAGGCTAGACTTACAATTTCGTTCCGAAGGGAGATAAGTTTGAGAAAAAGGGGTAAGAGGCTAGAAAAGTTATCACCTCTACGTTAAGTGCCTACATACTGAGCTTTCCGCTTCAAATGTAGGAACAAGAATTCTACGAATTCATCGATCGATATCGCCCATGAGACGCTTGAATTGTCCAGTACCTGGTGGTTAAATTGCTGCAGTACTTTTCTGTCGCCACGCGCGGGAGGTTTCGGCCAAAATTTCGTATGTAAAGTTTGATCGGATCCGGTCAAAACGGGACGTTTTGAAAGTCGAATAGTAGAAATCAGTGGGTGCCGGCCATGTTCGGCTAATGGCTGGTGAGGTCCAACCATGTGTTTGCTGCCTATCTCTGCCGTGAAGTTCGAACCAAAAAAAAAACTGTTCATGCATAAATATATCTCTCAGTTAAATTGTGAACGGAGACTTTGTTTGATAGAATTTCAGATCCTAACTCCTTCTCAGATCTGAAACTTATAAGCTAAATTAAGTTTATATTTTTAGTCTAAAATGAAAACAAGATGACTCACCTAAAAAATCTTAATATACCCGTAGCTCCAGCTTCACGGATCTGATAGAGTTAAAAATACCCAGCTCCACCAGATCCATAGATCTGATGAAGCTAAAGCTGTACCAAACACAGTCTAATTATTTCTTCATTTTTAGCGTTCAGTTCTTGAATCAGGAGGTTCTATGTACGTAGCCAAATGTTGCGTAGCCCAATAGTGTAGAACCTTTTTGTCTAGATCGAGTTTCACTACTACAGAACTGGGCATCACAACCGGCCTATTAGAAGCGGTTTGGTGCGAACCTGTTGTGATGTTCGCACCAGAAGCGGTTATTTGGCAACGGACCGGAGAGGGATTTCAGAAGCGGTTTGAGGAAAGAACCGCTTCTAGAACGTAACATTTCAGAAGCGGTTTGAGACACGAACCGTTTCTGGATGTTGCATTCTAGAAGCGGTTCTAGTCTCAAACCGCTTCTGATTTTCAGAAGCGGTTTGAGGAAAGAACCGCTTCTAGAATGCAACATCCAGAAGCGGTTCGTGTCTCAAACCGCTTCTGGAAGCCCTCCCGCGCAGCGCATTTAAACCCTTCTTCCTCCATGAGCCAGCAGAGGTACGATCGAACAGAGAAGGCCGGCCCAGCGCTGTTCTTGGGGAGGTGCTGTCTAAATTTTTAATTGGAGGTGATTAGCTCCAAATTAAGTGTTTCAAAGTTAGTAACATCATGTGAACATCCTTCTCACCTAGATATTGCTATTTTTTTCAATGGTTGTGGAGAAATCTTGAACTTTTTAAGCATGATCGAAAATTTGTTTTCTATGCCTTGTTTTTGTTATTGTATGACGATGTAGGGTGGAGATCTAGTTCAAAAAATGACATTACAAGGTAAAGGTGATTGGAAGCTTTAGATCTAGATGGTTGTTAGCTTTAGAATCTTAAATATCACAATAAGTTGGGGGAGATCTAGGTACAACATTGCAAGGAAGTAATTATTGGTGTATGAAATAAAATAGAAAGGATAAAAAATAATTACAAAGGTAGGAAGGGATACAAAATAATTAGAAAGGTAGGTCTTTAATTGGATGACGGTGTAGGTGGAGCTTTTTTTGTTGGGTTTAAATGTAACGAAATTTAAGTTAGGTTATAATTTTTGTAACGAAATTTGTTATAATTTTTAATGAAATTATAATTTGGTGTAGATAAATCGGCAATGGATGTACAATGTGGACCGTTGTTCGAGAGAGTTCATTGATGGCGTGCAGCTTTTCTCGATGTGGCCGTTGCATTCTTGCGTCCAGGTAGCTTCATATGTTGTCCGTGTGTAGATTGCAAGAACTAGAAGGAGCACTCCCAGCGATGGCAAGTTATGAACCACTTGATCATGAGAGGTTTCATGCCAAACTATACCTGTTGGACCAACCATGGCGAAGTTGAGGTGATTAGCCAGGAAGATGATGAAGAAGGCGAGGAAGAGGAAGATAGAGTCAACAATATCTCGGACGGCACGCAATACTGTTCCGTGGAAGAAACACTTGGTGACTTTGGTGATGATGAGCTAGACCAGATGCTGCGTGACGGAGAGGGAGACTACACAGATGAAAGACAGTTCGAGAAGTTCTAGCGCATGTTAGAGGACCACATAACTCCTTTGTACCCAAACTGTGGGCAAGGCCACAAAAAGCTCCGTACCACACTAGAACTCATGCAATGGAAGGCTACAAATGGTGTGTCAGATAAGGGATTCGATGAGTTGTTATCACTTGTTAATAATACAAATGGTTAGTAATATAAACCACTTGTTAAGTCATCCCTCTACAAGCGGTTAGTAATATAAACCGCTTGTAGAAGTCCTCCCTCTACAAGCGGTTGGTTCTAAAACCGCTTGTACAGATATTTTACAAGCGGTTAGTTCTAAAAACAGCTTGTAGAAGTGCTCCCTGTATAAAGTTTACACGCCCCGCCCTTTTCTCACACCCCAAATTTTCTAAGTCCCCGCTCGAGAACACGCGCGCGCCGCTGCCTCCTGTGTCTCTTCGACCGCCGCCGTTGTTGCCTCCGTCGAGACCCCCGCGCCGCCATCCTCGTCGACGCCGTCGCCCTCCTCCGCCACCCAACCATCCGGCGCCACTCGCTCCACCCCCGCGCCAGTCAACCCCGCGCTGGTGCCCTCGTCGCCGCCACCACTCACCCTGCCGGCGCCTTCTCCGCTACCTCGCCGACGCCTCCTCCGCCACCAAACCGCCGCCACACCGCCATTCCACCCAGGAGGACCGAGGTACAGCTGTGCGCCAGTCGTAACCCCTCTCTAATTCGGCTGCCCACAAGATGTTCGGTGAAATGCCCACAACGATCTTCTCATTTCTGTGCATGCATAATGCCCACATTGATTTTGTATTCTTGGTATGTAAAATGTGTGTATTGGTCCTCTGTGCTCTGTCTTTCAACACGCCATAGTACTTAATGCTTGGTGTAGAATTTTTTTTAATAATATGCTTGTGTTGTAATCTATAATATGGTTGTTTCAAAGTAATGCTTGGTGTAGAAATTTTTTTAATAATAATTTTTTTTAATAATATGCTTGTGGTGTACTTGATGCTTGGTGTTGAATTGATGGCGCAACCAGGACGTGGTGACCCTACTTTTGATGAGGGAGAACAGTTCTTGCTGGACTCCATCGCTGAGGCTAATGTTGGTTCGGTGAGGCCGTTGAGGCTACAGCTGATGAAGCCATTAACGCTAGAGCCGCTGAGTTCGGTAACACTGGTTCCGGCCAGGATGAGGTATAGCTAGAAGAATATAATCCCCATAGACATGTTAATTAATCGCAATTCGTTAATATAATACACTCTGACACGTTTATACATATGTTTATGTAATTCAAGCCCCGTACATCGAGCAACCAATCCAAGCATCGGGGACCTAACAAGAAGCCATCCACAAAGCACGTGTTTACCGACGTTAACAACGAAGGGATCTTTGGTTGCCCTATTTTAGCAGATTGGGCGTACAACAACGCTTGCGGTTACCACGTGAGGATCACGTCCCAATTAGCATCGTGAAATGGGCGAAGTTCCTCAAGCTACCAAGGACTCGCTCGCAAGATATTATGGAAAATTTCACATTTCCTCAAGGGTCCGAAGACAAGGCCAAGAAATTCACTTTGAAGAAGATGGCAACAATGTTTCAGGCGTGGAAGACGTTTCTCAGCCGCAAGTATGTGCAGAAGGGAGAAAGACCCGACTTCAACCAATTTCCAAAGTTGGCGGATCACTGGGAAGCATTCGAGGAGTTCAAGCTGTCAGCTGAAGGCCAGGCTGCGAGTCAGAAGAACAAGGCCAATTCACAGATGAAGAAATACCACCATCATCTTGGCACCATTGGTTACCTCAAGGATGTACCAAAATGGGAGAAGAGGGAAGAAGAATTAATGGCGAAGGACGTCACACCGGCTACCGCTTTGTGGGAAGATCGCCTGCGCAATTGGTTCATGGGTCATGGGGGGAGCCTTTCTGATGACGGCAGTTTGGTGATAGCACCTGGAGTACAAGAGGTTGGCCAAAGGATTGTACAAGCTGTCGAGTAGTCTCAGGCAGGTACATTGGTGGCAGACAGGGAGAATGATGAGCTAACACATGCCCTTGAAAACCCTGAGCACCCAGGACGGACGCGAGGTATGGGCAAGCTAACGCCGTGGAAGTATGGTTTCGCCAAGGATGCACATACGTACAGGAGCCGACATAGAAGCAAAACAAGAGAATCACATAAAGTGTACCAATTGGAACAAGAGCTCAGAGCAACCCAGGCTAGCATCGGCAACATAGTTGCGCAACAAGTACAAATTGCCCTCAGCAAGCTTCAAGGACTAGGTCCGAGCAATCAGCCAGACGCCGTGATCAGCCCCTCCGCGCGGCGGAGTAGCTGCGCGTCCACCGGGGCCCTTGAAGAGGACAACTTGCTAGCCTGTTATCCCGTGGATGACATAAGGGTTCGCCGCCAGTGTGAGCTACACGTTGATGCGCGTAACCTCTCCATCAAGGTGGCTTACGGCATGGCATATCCGGTGGAGCCGGGCCAGATGTTCCACTGCAACGAGATACCCCCGGGTTACTCAAAGGTCGCAGTGGAGGAGGTGCTGAGCGGATTTGAAGAACTTCACCTCGATATTCATGGAGGCGACGACGTGACCAAGCTTGGACAGGCCCTCCACAATATCATCCTTTGGCGCAAACGGTACATCATATTTCCAGATGGTGTGGACACGTCATCTCCACCACGGCAACCCACGCCTCCTCCAACATCACCTGCACGCAATGCCTCGCTGGTAAAACAGAGCACGCCTCCTCCACCGCCCGCTCTACGTAGAAGCCCTACTCCACCGCCAGCATCTCAAACAAAAAAGAACCCCCCAGGAAAACCACGCCTCCACCATCTCCTCCGAGGAAGAAGCTCGATAGCAGAATTAAGGCTCCTCCACCTGCTCCCAAGAAGGCGGAGTCCAGCCGATCGACAAGGTTAAAGGAACCTCCAAAGAGGGCATATGATATGAATAAGGAGGAGAGTGACGTAGTCACTAAAGCGCACTGGCTGCACACTTCGCAAAAAGAAGGTAGAGCCAAAGGTTCCAATCGATCCAAAAGCGGCGAACACTTCGCGACATGTCAGTGCAAAGCATTTGCTGTGCCCCAACTATGAGCGGACAATAATAAAGGCTACAAAGAAGAATAAACGTGGTCAGGCGGCGACGGCAAAGAAGAAGAAGAGAGACCAAGATCAGGAGAACCTCGAGAGGTTTATGAAGGAGACAGGACTTGGTTCCACAGCTGCAGCTCTTGGATTAATAGATGATATCCCAATGGCAACAGAGGTCAAATGGCAATTTTAGTTGGGCCAGGAGCTGATTGACCCAAATGAGATAAAGGATTTGCCAACCAAGATGCGGCAATTTCACGAATGGTACATGACAGAGTCCGCTCAAGGAAGAACTATGTTCCCCCTCCGTATCAAAGAAGATGATTTTTATCGCGGGGACAACACCATATGGCTCGAATTTGACGACTTATACAATATTTACCATGCCGACGCCATCAACGTGTCTCTCATGAGCTCTGGTACTGTAAGTGTCAAGCTCATACCTTTACCGTGTGCTTCCTCGTACAATAAAATTGCAACTTTTAAAGTTATACCTTTCTATGTAGAATGGAGATACAACGATGTAGAAAAGAGAATATCATCAACGTGGGCTTCATCGACCCAGAGATTGTTAACGAGTTCGTCTTTAGATACAACTGAAAGGATATTGAAGATTACATTCTCGATGCATTCTTGGGACAGCACTACATACCGTACATACTTCTGCCCTTCAACTTCGAGTACGTATATATTCAACCTCTCGTTCTTATATTTTCCAAGGCATTTATAATACTACTAGCTAGTTACATATATGTTGCAATACATGAATAGGTTTCACTAGATCCTTCTTGTCATCAAGCTTGATAGCAGCCAAATCGTTGTTCAAGACTCAAAAAGGACTCCGGTAAAAAAATATCAATTTATCATTGACACCCTAAACAGGTATATAGCGCATATATATACGATAGTTTTCCTTATTATATATATTGAAATACCTTGCTGATTCCAACTCTGATAATTACTATTCATATATACTAACGCATCACACAGGGCATTCGCAAGGTTTCGAAAGAAGCAACAAGGACATTTCGAGAACGAATTTGATGTACAAATAAGCACTCGAGTACGTATTAAAGAATATTAATATGCCGTAACAGTTTTTCATCCCCATAATCATTTTCTTTTCAAATTTCATCGCAGGTTCTACAACAGACGGGTGAAAACAACTTATGTGGCTATTATGTGTGCCACTATATGCAAAGTATTACCCACGGTGATGTGCCGACAACCAACGCCGAGGTAGTGTACATGTCAATTTCTTAGTACTTACACTTTAATTACATGTCCAGAGATTTATTTACATCCCGCTTTGTCAGCCCAACATCGATGTGCAAGGCGTGATCCCGCCACACCGGGTTGCAGCAATCCAAGAACAACTCATTGGCTTTATTATCGACGAGATTGTATCCACCAAAGGCGAGTTCCACGCAAATGGTTGGAGAGATTGTCCTGAAATAAGGACAGGTGAGCTGACATCGACGTCGACCAAGGGCACAAAGAGCGACGCACGCAAGAAATGAGCTCAAGATTCGCCCTTTTATTCTTTTAAACTTGTAAAAGTGGCTTATTATTTCATGTACTCATCAACTTGTTCATTTTTTAGTCTATTAAGTTCGTATTTTTTGTAAATGAACATGTAATTGTCTGAATGAGTACGCATGAATAATATATATTTAATTGTGTCAAAAAAAACTCATGTAGTTCTATTTATTTTAATTGTTAAAATCTATATCAAAAACCCCTTTGAAAACATATTCTATATTGAATATAATCAAAACGCTATGCTGTCGGACTCTTCACAAGCGGTTGGTAACTCTAACCGCTTGTGGAGAGCCTCTCCACAAGCGGTTCGTAAGATCAACCGCTTTTGGAGAGAACCTCTCCACAAGCGGTTGGTAACACCAACCGCTTGTGGAAGTGTCGAACCACAAGCGGTTCGGCCGCTTGTGATACCCGACGAGGTATCACTCGCGGTTGCTTATAAGCGGTTCTAAAACCGCTTCTGAAAGCGGTTTCTAACCGCTTGTGTATGCCCGATCCGCAGTAGTGTTTGGATCCTACCGATCATAGTTGAGAGGGTTATTTATATGCTTTTTTTACAGATTTTTTAAAATAATACATTTTCTAAATATATTTTACAAAACTAATATGCTGAAATAAAATTTTACAAAAATACATGAAATGACGACAGAAGCACAATCGTCATTTGAAACGGCGACAGAGATCTGTTTAGTCACGGATTGAATTGGTCGACGGATTATTTTTTTGTGGATTCACTTGGTTGACTAGGTTGAGGTTTCTATCGCTATCTAAATTGGCGATAGAGCCTTACTACCAATTCAAATGGCGACAGAAGTTGTCGCCAATTGAAACGGCGATAGAGGTGTATTTTTGTTAAATTTGGTTTCGACATGTTATTTTTGTAAGATTATTTTCAAAATATATTATTTTAAAAAGTAATTCCATTTTTTACCATAATTTCCCGGGATTTAAACCTTCGCTGATGAACCAAATAGTTGTTGGTGACAGCCGCTATAGCAATATTGGGATGTAACATCCAAAAATTTCAGTTTTGTCAAAATAAATGAAAGTATGATTTTCTAGAATTTTAAAAAATTGTATCTTTCTGGCTTTAAAGGCTTTAATCAATTTTTTGAAATTTAAAATGATTGAATGTCAATAATGAAAAGTTTATTTTGTATCTTAAAATATTTTATTTGAGTAAATCATGCTCAAGTATGCATTCCAAGATTTATACTTTTTTGTATTTCATTCGATATTTCCCCGATGTCATTTCAATTTCCTATGCTTTTTTAATCATAAAAGTAATTATATTACTTCCGGCAATCCTATGCCGGAGCTGCTCGCCGTTCGCATTCTTTCCTCGCCTCAGAAGAGTCTGGTATCTCTCTACGAAAACGCCTTCTAAACGTGGGTTTGTATGAATTTCAGAGTCCAACCTCGCCGACAAATTCCCCATGCCTCGATCTGTAAAAAGGCACACATTACCGATTTACCCCAACTACCAATAACCAACTACGAAAAAGTCAACGGTTATCAATCCGCCCGCAAACCTGAATTTACGTCCAACTCCACTTTAGCGTGATCTAAATCACTTAGACCATCGCCGCGGTTTTCCAAATCGTCTCGATCGCATATATTAGACAAATTATCAATTTGCCTCAATGACCTGTCTTCCTTTTCCTCGAAGTATCGCCATACTTCACGTTTTCCACGTGGCCCCAATGACTTCCCGCCAAACCTTTCATACGTTCGGACTCCCCCGAACTGTTATCGCTTCCAAACCGGCCCAAGTAACTTTACTGCCACGTGTTATTTTTCGCTTTACCATGGCAGCATCAGCTTCCTTTACTGTTCTAGACCTCAACTCCTCTCTGAGCCTAATCCCAATCCATGCCATTGCTCGCCATGTCCATCACCAGTGCACCATGCTCCGGTTGCTTGTCTTCCCAGTTTGCAACAACTTCCTGACCTCAATCATCTTCCACCGTCCCTCGACCGTTCTGAACATCATCTCTCTTAGCCTAGTCTTGGTCTCGCCTTCGCATCACCATGACCTAGCCCCGAAATCCTACAACCGCCCTGACAAGAAACACATCATATAACACTGTTCACAAATATATGCAATTAAATCAATAAAATTTATTTCACATCTCGCTGAAAAACCGATATTACCGCCAACCTAGGGCTGGTTGTACCTCTTTGCTAGTACTACCGCCCCCTATGGCTAGTAGTATCGATATCCCTAAAGCACAATAGAGACAAACTCTAGAAAATAACTACTGCGCCTTTGGGCTGTTAGTACTGCTCCCCCGGCACTACCGTTCCTAGCACGTCGGTAGTTCCGTTTTGCTAAACCCCAGAAGAACACATCTCTGTGAAAAAATTCCTGCTCCTACGACTGGTGCTACCGCAGACCGACATTACCACCACTCCCAGGCCGGTAGTGTCGCCCTGAGTTGACAGCACCTCAAATTGCTTTAAATTCAAAATATAATTAACAAACAATCTCAAACTTGAGCACCACATACTCAAACACTGTTAATAACTCATCACAAATATGGATAGACCTCCATATGGTCTTTCATACGTATATGCTTAGCTATACTTACCTAGAACACCACTTAAATGTTAAGCTACACTCTTATTTAGACTTGAGCAAAAAAATTTAAGGTACGCAACATGAGATATGGTCTCTGAATATTTTTGTAAAAAAAATTCAAACTGAGAACTTATAGTTTAGACATGGGCGAGATACTATTTAAACTTGAGGCATGAGGAGGGACCTCGCTCACACGTAGATAGAGGGAGATCCTCGCCCGGGTCAATTAAGGACCGAACTTGATGCTATCACCTAAGTAATTAAGTGCAACCACATGTTCTAGCATGAGATAGTCTTAGCCTGGTAAATTAGCTAGGGTTTAGCCTTGCATTTTGGTATACCGAAGTAGTAAAAGCGAACCGAGGTATGATGTCGCTCACATGTGCTCCCTTCACTGAGGCGTTGGACCAAAGCATGGCCAATACAACTTTAGGTGCCCCCATCGTGGAAGAGTTATAGCTACATGGGGATGAAACACCTAATGGGCTAGTGCAAGGCTAGGCTTTAGCTAGTTGAACGGCTTCGTCAAAATCTAGCAAATTGGGTACCTTGGGTATTGCGAGGCATCGTTGACATGATTGCTAGAATGTGTCATATGAGTGAAGTGCACCCTCTCTACAGAGATTTAATCTAATTAATTAGCCGTGCTCACAATCATGAGCAACTCAGAAAAATAATGTCAAATATAGATTTGTCTTTGCAAAAATCTTAGAAATTATGGAATGATAGGTTGAATTATTTGAAATCCAAGGTTGGCTGAGTGTTTACTTGTTGTTCATGGCTATGGAGGGTCATGAAATAAAGAAATATACTTTACTTGCTGTTACTAGTTTCATATTAAATACTCATTTAAAAATTACTACATCGTTTGATGAACTACACCCTTACAAACAAAATCTGTTTTATGCTAAAAATAAAACCTAGTGTAGAGACTTGAATCCTTAGACAAACCTTGTATGTAATTTATTTCCATATACTATAAGTCTTACGAGAACATACGTGTACTTACATTTGCTTAATTTACAACATTTAAACGAAGGTACCAACGAGATCCTTGTTGATTCCTACTTCGCTCCGGGGTCCAACGACTACTTAGACGGGTGAACTAGAGCTTTCTTAGTCGGTTGCTTTTGGGTTTTCGATGGACATACCGCTGCACCTTACATTTAGTTTTATGTACTCTTTTTGCTGTAATTTACTTTTGTATGTTATATTTGGCCAGTCGACCGTGTACTTGTAGTAATAAGTAGATGTAATAGTACCCTAGTTTACTATTATGTCATGTCACTGTTTAGAAATGTGTGTGTGATGATGATGCTTCTCGAATGGAGGATATGTGAGGGCTACGCTTTGATCTAATACAAAATTAGTGTGAGGTTTCCTCCATACCTCTAATAAATAGCCACATTTACTTTATATTCTCTACATGCATATATTAAATATAGTGCTTAGTAATAATAATTAGAGATAAACTAGTCATTTTCAATATATTTTTGGTTTATATGCTAATAAGTAATACTATAAAACTTAGACGGAGCGATTACTGTATATCCATCTACACTCTGGTCAAGCCATTGCTTGTTCGACTTGCTAAGTACTTCATCTAGTAGCTGGTGGTGATCTAGTCGTTTATGGAAGCGTCCCAGAAGTTGCAAGACCATTGGAAGAACGTGTCAACTCCGCCGTGCACCAAGCATTAATTTATCGGTTGATGAAATTAATGAGAAGTACAATTATGCTTATATCTTGATGTGGCATATAGAACAACACATGCATGTTTAATTAACTAACTCACTCTGTAACTGTTGCAATAATGGGACTAGAAGGGTCACTTTGCTGTTGTCATGTTATGGAACTACTTAGTTAGGAGAATCTTTACTATTTTCCGGTAAGATTTTGCTACTTTTTTGATAGGACAAGATTTTGCTTGTACAGCTCTATAAAGATTATTTCAACTACCTGTTACACCCAAAAGTAGAAATAGTAAGTGCTTTCGAAAAGCCAATGGAATGCCAAGCGGAGCTTAAGAATTTAACTATGGTCTTATTAATTAGGATGCTATATACATTTATTAGAAAGATTAACAGGGCTTAGGCTACCTCGACCAGGTGTTCAGCTTAAGCATCCAGTCATAGTCATGGGTGTTGACATTGTATGGTCATTTCAGTTATTCTCTTTGAGTGGTTAGTCAAAGTCAAACAGCTGGAAAATTATTTTCTAACTTGCTGGTAGGGTAACAATTAATATGTTGAGACTTGAGGGTGGATATTCAACTACATTAATGTTTTCTCAAATAAACCAACCAAAACATCACTTCAACAAAGAATAATTTTTATGAGAAAATCAGCATGGGGCGGCACTACCACGCTACAGGGGCGGTAGTACCGGATGAACAGTGAAATTAGGGTGAACAGGAAAATCAGCACGAGTTCAAATTTAAGAATTGATGTAACTTTTGATTAATTGATCTAAAACTCGTGAAACTTTGCATGCACCTTCTTATGAATATCAGGAGCTTATTTCAACTATCAATTGTAAAGATTGACATCAAAGTTCTGACCTTTTTCAAATTTAGAGAAGATTGCACTAAAATTGAGTTAAATCCAAAAACTTCACCATGAGCTTGCTCGTAGGGATTTGATGATTGAGATAATCTCCCATATTTCACAGGAAGCAAGAATATCAAAGAAACACCCTCAAACGTGCAAGAACAAGATCTAGAGCTAGTGTTTCCTTCTCAAACCAAAAACTGGTTTCTTGAGAAAACATTGATGATCAAGTTAAAGCTTGCCTAGATGATTGAGATATGATCAACGGAGGATTTGTCTATCAATCATTCATCCTTGGCAACACAAGATCAAGAAAGAAAGAAACCAAATAAAGAGAGATAAAAACTCTAGAAGGAAGTAGATCAAAACAAGAGCAAGATCTTGAACATGAATTTGATTTCTATTTTAGATCTAGAGGGATGATTACAATGCCTCTCCAAAGAGGGCAAAGCTCCCAAGGAGCACCCACACTCACACAAGAAATAAAAATCTTGTTCTACCACCTTGTGCCCTAATTCCTCTCTAGTTACTTCTACACCTCTCAAGCCCTTATATAGAGGAGACAATCATATAAACCCTAAACCTGGGCACACAAAGTGGATACCATTCGTACTCACATGGGCTAACCCGCTAGCACAACACATAACGGATTTTACACAATCACATGCAAGTTTTTCAAAATGGCCTTCTCCATGATGCTTCAAACAGCTCCATGAGATCGACTTCGTGTCCATACCCTCTTTGGCTTGACCTAAACCACTTAGAACAGCGTTATAGTTTTCCAAACTGCCTCCATCTCTGGTAATGGCTAAATTACCAATTTAACCCACTACCAATCTTTTCCTTAGACTCAAAGCATCGTTCATGCTTTGTCACCTTCTATGTGGCTCCCAATGACTTGCCGCCAAGCCTCTCACACGTCCGAACTCCCTTGAACCGTCCTCGCTTGTAAATGGATCTAAGTCATTTGGCGCAGCACATGTTCTTCACCTTTTGACCATGACGGCTCTGTCTTCCTTGACCATTGCCTGCCATGTCCATAACTAGTGGCTAACGCTTCAGTTCCTTGTCTTTCCGGCTTGTAGCAACTATCCGGCCTTAGTCATGTTCCGGCGTAGCCTTTACCGTCTAGACCTCGACTCTCCTAGCCTAGTCCTGATCTCCTTCGTCTCACCATGACCTAGCTCCGAAGTCCTATAATCAACATAGACAAGCAAACTGACATGTAGTACTGTTCACAAGATATGCAATAACCATTACATAATCACAAAGATCAAACAAACATTTTGTGGAAAATTAGTACTACCGCCCCAGGGCCGATAGTACCGCCCTGGTACTACTGCCAACGTAGGGCCGGTAGTACTGCCCAGCATAAACCCAAAATGCACACTCTGAAAAATAACTATCGCCAACTAGAGACTTGTAGTACCGCCCCTAGGGTAGGTATTACCGCCCTTGACACAACCCTGAAAAACACCTCTCTGAAAAATAACTACCGCCATCCTGAGGCCGGTATTACTGTACCTCGGTTCTACCACTCCCATGGGCTTGTAGCACTGCTCTTAACTAACAGCATCTTAAATTGCTTCAAATTCAAAATGAATTCAAATCAAACTCAAATTTGAGCACTATAAACTCAAATGCAGTCAAATACTCATCACAAACTTGGTTAGACCACCATATGGTCTCTCAAAACCCTTCGAATACAAGAGCAGTTTTCACCACTAAATTCAAACAAGCTATTTTCTTCCTCCCAAAAAAAGTCAAGAAGCTTTTCGTCTGCATCAGGGGACATGTTTAACAACGTAGAATTAGTTTCTTAAATGATGCAAAGAGGGTTCAGTGATGCAAAAATCTAATGATCGATATTGCTAGACAAATTAGATAAGAAAGTTTAGAAATAAGAATGTGAGCAAAATTCAATCAGTTTGCACGAATTCTTGCAATTGCAGAAATATAGTCGTTGTATATTTACTGAAAAAAAAGGCTTGCTCATGAAACAATTGACTTTTGTGAGGTGTTTCTATACATCACTTTCTTAAAGTTGCACATATATTAAAGCATGAATACAATATAGACAATAATAACTTATCCTTTCGTTTATTTTAAAATTTGTTCAACTTGTATCGGATATGGTGCATAGGAGCACTGCTCACTTTTTTTGCAAACAATGATCGATGGTTGAGTCATTAGATCATACCTCGAAATTTCTCATCCGATTAGGTTTTTGATGTTCATCAAGCCCCAAATAATAGATTTTGACTAGAGGTGGGCGTCGTGTGTCGTGCGGGCCGGTCGGCACGGCCCATCGTGCCGATGCTTAAACCGTGCCGCCGTCGCGGCGGCCCGTCGTGCCCGCCGTGCGCGTGCGGTCGGGCCGGCTCGCCTTCAGCGAGCCGAGCCGCACGCCCATTTGCGCTCGTGCTGCCGTGCCATGCCGGCCAGTTCCGACCCATTTGCACTATTGCAACGAGAGAAAAGGAGCCGGAGACGCATAGAATTGAGGCAGTGAATGCAAATATTATGAGAAAAAGAATTAAAATTTATTTATTCTTGAACAATTACATAGAGCGATGGGGATGTACTCAACACGGGCGAGAGAGGAGGCAATGGGCGAGAAAGAAAGTGAGCGAGACAAACGAGAGAGATTGAGAGAGACTGGCGAGAGAGAGAGCTGAGAGAGCTCTCTCTTCCGTTTTGTCCTTCTCTCTCAGGTGTCGGTGATAGGGGTGATGTTCATACTACTAGGTGCATCCATGCCGGTTATGCTCTGTGAGTCAGTGATATTCATGCTAGACTTCTTCCTCATACCCTAAATCATCGGGCCCGGTACAACCCATTCTACAGTGTCGTGCCGTGCCGTGCCGCCCATCGTGCCCGATTCTCGAGCCCGGCACGGCCCGTGCTACAGTGTCGTGCCGGCCCGGCACGGCCCACTTCGTGCCGGGTCGGGCTTCGTGCCGGGCCGTGATGTCGTGCTTCGGACCAGCCCAAAAGAGCCCGGCCCAAATGCCCACCTCTAATTTTGACTAGTAGACAGCTGATTAGTAATGGGGCACCATGGGCCGTTGGATATGGAGGTTGTGGAGTTGTGGCGGTGGGGCGAGCACAATGACGTCTCAATAGCGGCTTGATGACAGGCCGTGGCCGCACTCCGGTGAGGTGGCAAGGCACTTCGGGCACAGATGGGTACGGTGGCTGCGGTGACAGGTGGGCCCAACATGTTGGGCTGATACAAAATGATTTAGGCTCTGTTCGGGACAGATTTTGGTTGTATAGATTTTGGATTCTCTAAAAACCGAGTGAGTGATAGCTTTTGATTTTATATATAAATCTGTTTTTGATTGTGGAAGAAACTGTCTAGAATTCTCTCTTTTGATAAACAACCCGTTTTTCTTTTAAGCAAAGCTGCCACAAACAAGTCCTTACATCGGCAAAGTGAAACATTTGTGCACAAATAACTAGGGTTGCGTGCTAATTTTGAAAATATCAGGAGCTGCAACTAGAGCATAATTAAATCTCAAGGACACTATACGAAGCCATGTTGTTGCCAGCTTAAGTTCTTGTGTGTATTCAAATGGAGTTAAATCACTGTGTATTTGTTTCCTGGTGAAATGAGTTTCTTGCTTGAGTTCGTTTTTGCGGGTATGTATAGCCAGCACTGCGTGTCGGTATAACTTCGAGTGTTTCATCCTTTCTCAAAGATTTTCATATTGCTAGAAAGCATCCACAATTATGTGCAATTTGAACGCATTTGCTTGAAATAACACGCCAGCTGAATCCTGGAATCACTACACCAAAAAACGTCATCAGTGGCGGTTCATAACCACCATCAGTGGCGGTTATTGAACCGCCACAGATATAGTGCCACTGATAATCGAGGATTATCAGTGGCGGTTTTCTAACCGTCACAGATAAGTGTTATCTGTGACGGTTCTACATACTAACCGCCACAGATAACAATACTATCTGTGGCGGTTCTATCCACCAACCGCCACAGATAACAATACTATCTGTGACGGTTCTTTCCTACAACCGCCACAGATAAAAATATTATCTGTGGCGGTTCTTCCCACCAACCGCCACAGATAACTATATTATCGTGGCGGTTCTATACATCAACCGCCACAGATCTATATTATCGTGGCGGTTCTATCCACCAACCGCCACAGATAGTGCCGACGAAAAAATAAAAACTGCATTTTGGGCTAGCCTCGTGTGCTGCTAGTCATGCCCTCTCAAACATATAATACATCAATCACAGATTTTGCATACACACAGCACAATGTACAACAATCACAGATTTCGCATATACACAACTACAATATAATACATCAATCACAATTGCAATTTTGCATATGCACAATTATAATGTACAACAATCACAGATTTTGCATATACACAACTACAATATAATACATCAATCACAATTACATATAATACATCAATCACAATTACAATCACAGATTTTGCATATCACAATTACAATATACACAATTACAATGTACAATTAAAGTGTCTCATGCATGAGGTGCTCGATCATGGTGATGGTGTAGGGCATGCCTCCCGCTGGACCTGCTCCCTTCTCCTCCAGTTCAATCATCTTTGCATCAATATTTCTCAGAGTATGTAAATGAAGTCATTATATATCATACTATGGAAAGCTAAATAGATCACTTTTGTTGTATCACAAATCTAGCCGATCCATTGCCGTCTTATTCCATGTGAATGCCGTGGCATCCTCCGGATATTGTACATGCATTAGCTAGTTTATACTCCCTCTATTTTTGAATATGTGACATTCTATTTTTCAATTTTTATTCCTAAATACATATCATTCTACAATTTTGATCCTACTTTTACTATTTTTCCTTCTATAATCTCCATTTAGCTATTTTTAATGGCATTTACTATCATACATTAGAGTAAAACACACCATCTAAAAATATAAGGACCATGTAATCAAATATCTTATGAATGGAAGGTAAAGATGCAAAAGGAGGGGTTCCCATTTGAAAGGAACAAAGAGTTATTTACACTTTGTAATGAAACAGAATTGAAGTAAAAAAGCCTAAACTAGTGGAGGTAAACTAGAAGCCTACGGGTCTTCGGAGGTTGAAGACATGTGATTTGGGACAATAGTATGGATGACTGGATCGTTGTTGTCTTCGTCATAAAACTCGCCATTTTTGTTGATTATTTCCTTCATGATGAAGTAGGCGAGCTGGCCCTGAATGCCTTGGATTTCAGAAGGAAGCAGTCCTACCGTAGACAACTTGAGGCGCTGTAAGTATAAAAAAACAAAATTAAGAGAGAATATAGAAATTGAGTGGTGTGAATCAATGTGTCATGTCAGCATGACTGACCTCTACGTCATTGTCTTTTATTGTGCATGATAAGATTTCGCGCATGTACTGGCACACGAAGTACCCACATAAATTTGTTCCTTTCGGCTGCTTGTGACACTGCAAAAATCGAATGAACTAAGATGTCGTCGAAGGAGCTATTTACTATGAAATATGATATAAGAGTATTCCTTTCGTGCGTACTGGAAACTTCGTACGGATTGTAAGGGATTTGTGGTATGGGCGGTATCTCGAGCTCTTCTGACAATATCTTTTGAACGCCTCATTCACTAAATGTGTCATCTCTTCAAAGTCTTTTTTAGGTTTATCTAGTGGATCCATGATCAGCATCTTGCTCTTTTCTGGATGAATTATTACGAGAATCCAATGGAAGCTACATACACATGCATGATGCCAGTCATTAGTCCTTACATCAGAGTAAATAACGAAATAAACGAGTAATTTAACTAGCTAGTGAGCAACTTACTTAAAATTGTATGGCAAAAGTATAAACTCCTTGTCTTGTAGTTTAATCAAAACTTTATATACGTACTCCTCGACCTCCTTTGGTACTCTTTTGATTTCATGTTGGCAAACCGTTCCCGGGTCGAGGAATCCCAATCGCCCTTGGTTCTTCGTACTTCAATCATCTCGTATCTATATAACGAATTAGTTAGACATGAAATTTATCGGTATTACGTGAATGTAGGCCAAGATTAATATATTAGACACTTACAAAGGACCAAAGATCTCAAAAAGATATGTCGAGGGCGTCGTGATAGAACAAGTTGTGCAAGTTATCGAATTCTATTAAGAAGTAGCCATGGCCCTCATGGTGAAAATGTTCCTCACGGAAAATTGCAGTGATCATCTTTGGGAGTACGTCTTGGTTGGATCGATCTAAGTACCATGCATGTAATCGCTGCATCATGGGTGTTAGACTTTTAACTTGAGCGGTGACCAAGGGCTTCCCTACCTCAATTTCAATCTTTGTTGATCATCTTGGTCATCGACTTCGCCTTGCCCTTACTTTTTGTCGCACGACATCATACTCGGTCCGGCCTCGCTGATCCGGGCCGTCTGACTTGTCTAATGTGCCAATTTTGGGATCAGAGGTTGTAGGTTTGTCATTTGAAGTACCAGTGTTATAGGTTTCGCTTTGGAGTACTAACGGTGGCCATCTTGATGGGGTCCTCAATGCATTTCTTTTCTACCTCATTTTGCTTCTTCCCGCTTTCACTCTCACGTCTTTGTGACGGATGCGAGGATTATATCGCAGAGAGGATGGCATTGCATGGTCCAAGACGATGTCACGCTTGCGCCATTGGATGAATGAGTGGGCGGCACTTCCTAGAGTAGTTATCTCATCATTGGTGGGTTTTTCGGTCCGATCTCAAAGAAGCGTGCAAATACCGTGTCCACTTGGACCTTTGCATAACACGGTGCTATCGGGGTATTGTGCAGACACCCCTTCTTGGCACGGATAGACTACCCCGTGGCGGCTGCATAAATATGTTCATCACGGCACGTTGAGTGACGGGTGTGGGGTCCCGTATGTCGCCCACGGGATAATGGTTGTTGTCCGCTTCGCCAATGGCGTGGGCGCGCAATCGCCGCGACGACTGTAGGATCGAGAAAACGTTGTGGGCTGCGATCGACTCAAGGCTTGTTGTACTTGTCGCTCAACTTGTTCTTCAATGGTGCCTTGTATTTCTCGCAGAACCCTTTCCTTCATCATTTCCATTTCCTTCTCGGCCGCTCATCTTTAGCTCTCTTGAGACTCTATAAGAGTCTCCGTGCTCGGGAATCCACTCCTCCATGGAACCTTGACCCCGACGCCGTGTCCGACCGTGGTGCTCTTTGTTTCCTAGGGCCGCTGTTAGCTCGTCTTTCTCCCTGTCTGGGTGAAAAGATCCTTGGGAGGACTGGGCGTGAAACTCGTGAACTCGTTGCGTCATTGCTTCGTCTTCACTGCTCTTGAATGATAAACCCCGAGAGACAACATATACGCCTCGCTAGCACGTAGTGCTTCACTCGATCCGTAGTCCGATCAAGGGACTTGTGCCAGCCAATTGGACCGCTTCTAATTCTTGCCTCTCCCATTGAGCAATTTTACCCGCGTACCCACTCGTGCCAAGTCCGTGGGGTGAGTATTCCTTCTTGCGATGCTAATGTGGTCCTCATTGGACTTCCTTGTCGCTTCGATTGCTTCATCGCCACAAACTCATCCCAATATGGCTCCAATCTTGGGTACTCTCCGATGGTCGACCGGTTTTGCTTCACATAATTTGTGTTCACCTCGCTTGAAGTTTCTCCACGCCGCATCCATGGTCATCAATGCGTCGCGACGCACAAGATCTTCGGCTCCTTCGGGAATTCAAGGTTTCTTTGAGCTCATCCACGATCCTCTTTGGTGGCTCGGGGCACTTTATGCCAATCCGAATAGGTGATTGGCACTTTATCCCTTACGATGTACCCGCATGTTGACTCGTATTTTGTCGCTGATTTTCTCGGTGCAACAGGGCCCCAGATCTAAGACCTCGAGATGGTGTACCGCCTTGAGCTTCTTAGTTTTCCTCGTCCTCGGCGTCTTGCAACAGGAGCATCATCTGCAACAGCGGTGGAGGCCTCGGCACATTGGGTGGTTGTGTGGAGGGTAAGGTACCGCCGGGCTCTCCTCCACTATAGGCTCGGTTTGGGCTCCATTATAACTACTGATTCAACCGAAACATAATTTTCACAATTATTACAGAATCATCTCATGGAATTTCAAAGCATGATGTACTTGTCCCTGTGTAATATTGTGTGTTGCTAAGATGAAAATGATTTTGCAAGAGCAAGATACTTAATTAGCTCGAACAAAATCAAGAGCTTAGAGTATGAGGTAATATGAAAGTTTCTAGTATCTTGAATTCAATGTGGTTCTTGCCCTTCTCACAACAACATGATCGCTTTTAATTTGTAGGGATTGAGAGATATGACTAAAGATCAATCGGTTATTGGTGTCAAACAAATCGGCACTATAATCGAGTTATGAAACTTCAGAGAGAACCGAGAAGCCTCTATTGCGTAAGCTATGGCACATATGATGGAAGACATGAAAAACTATAAGGTTTTGTTGTCTTGAATTACGAAATAATGTGGTTTCTAGCTTAACACTTATTGATATTTGTGGTATATATCATATTTTGTTAATGTATTGCTACCGAACTATGAAATATTTTGTTATCATATTTGTGGTAAGGTCTTCCGCCTTGAACTATGAAATAGTGTTTTCGGCCTTGAACTATGATGGTTCACTAAATCGTGCGAGATGACGATTTTGAACCATCTGTGATGAGATATTATGTAGTAGTGTGATTTTCTTGAAGGCAGAGTGTCCAATCTTGTAATTAACACAACCCGATACAATATATCGTGAGAGAAAATAAGAAAGATGCCAAAGTCCTAATCGATTCATATAATTAAAACTTCCGTATGCACTCGAGAATCGGAGAAAAGAATCACGCCACGGCTAGCCACGCGCATCCAACGTTAATAGTTAAGTTTAGCTACTCGTAATCACGACGCTTGATAGGTTCACGAGAGGAAAAGAGAACAAATTCACATGCAATCGGCTAGCGGACATATCAAAAATTAATTATTTGGTTTAGCTGTTCGAGTAATTATGTTGACGAGTGCACAAGGAACCAAAATACTTTCACCGCCAATTGGCGATGTTAATTGTGCTAGATTCCAATATACCACAAATGCATATTCATAATTTAAGAGTCAAAAAAAAGAAAAAGAATTTCTATGTGTATGTCTCCTCTGCTCCACAATATATATAACTCTATTTTCTTATAAAACATTTATAATGTAAGTCCATTGAACAAACTAAGAACGTAGTTTCTTACAATATTCTTCTTGTGAAAAGGTCGAGTCGGGGCAAGTCGGGCGCGAGCGCCGAGGGCGGCGACCGTGGCGGCGTCGGCTGGTCGGCGTCGTTAGGGACAGCGTCGAGGGCGTCGAGTCGAGGCGGCGTCGGGCGCGAGCGCGAGGGCGGCGACCGTGGCGGCGTCGGTCGGTCGGCGTCGTTAGGGACAGCGTCGGAGGCGTCGGGTCGAGGACGGCGTCGGCCGCGAAGCGGGCGGCGGGGACGGTGTCAAGCACGCGCCGAGCGCGGCGGGGACGGCGGCGCGCGGCGGGGCTCAAGGGTTTTAAGGGTAGAAGAGAGAAGGGCGGGAGTTTTAAGGGTAAAGGGTACAAGCGGCTGGATCTATTATTTATAGATGGAGTATTATCAGTGGCGGTTCTTAGAAAGAACCGCCACTGATAACATTATCTGTGGCGGTTCGTATACAGAACCGCCACTGATCAACATATTATCTGTGGCGGTTCTTTATCGAACCGCCACGAGATATGTTATCGTGGCGTTATTTTTAAGAACCGCCACGATAAATATACTATCTGTGACGGTTCGTATACGAACCGCCATCGATAATGATATCTGTGGCGGTTATCGAACCGCCACAGATAATGTTATCGATTTCTTTTAAGAACCGCCACCGATGTGCCTCCTTGAAATTTGTTTCAATCTTATACGCCTATTGTCGAATAGCAAATACGAGTTCGAAAGACCTAGTTTTTGGTGCTGCGCAATTGCAGCGTTTTCTGATTTTGTGTATTACTTGTAAAGCAAATACATAAGCAGTTTACAGGAAAGAATCCGGACTCCTTTCACCTGACGGACTCAACAAACTTTCCAAACTTTCAATCGGATAGAACACTATTTTGTCATCCCCAGCAAAACAAACAAGTACTCTTCAGACACTCAAACAATCACCAAAACTAGCAAAGTCCGAATCGACTCAAAGACCAAAAAACTAGCACATAGCTAGAAAACAAAACCAAAAGACTTTAAACTACCATGCACAAGATTATCTTCAACAGTGGTTATCATTAGGGTTGATTACATAGAGGAAGACTTGTGCGGCCTGGTCATAATTTGCCCAGGAGCTAGCTCCGCCTCTGATATTTTGCCATTACTCGTATATAGCTAATTATTTTCTTTCACAATTTGCCCTTCTTCATGATCGTCGCGATGATAGGTAGCTTCCTGAGTGGTTTCTTCCTCGAGCTGATGTTGCCATCTACGAAAGGAGGCAACTCATCAAACTGGTTGTACTCTTCCTCATCCATGACATTCTCAACTCCGACGATCCTTCTTTTCCTCAAGAACTACATGGCGCTTCTTATCTGCGGGTCGATTACATAGAAGACTTGTGCTACTTGCTTCGCAAGTACGAATGGTTCATCTCAGATCCGACATGTTCGATGTCCAAAGTAGTGAAGCCGTATTTGTCCACCTTGACACCCTTTGGGAGTTGTACCCAACGACACCAAACATTGGGATCTTAAAAATACAGAGTCGAGCTCCCAAATCTCTTCTATGAACCCGTAGAAGCTACTCTTCTTCTTCGCTGTGTTGTCATAGGCATCTATGCGAACACCACTATTTTGGTAAGTGCTTTTGCTATCCCGAGATCTCGTGTAAAAGGTATATCCATTTATGTCGATCCTTGCCATGTCAAGATTGTACTGATGGCCCTTTGCGACCACCTCAACATGACACTCGTTTCTTTCCAGTCATATGCTCTTTGAACCAATGATTGAACAAACGGTTATGCTCTTTTGTTACCCAAACCTCGATCATCCACGATTTTCCTCTCGTAGCTTATCCTTGTGCATGTCCATATACAAGGACACCTCAACCGATCAAGGCAAAATCGTGAAATGAGCTTTTGAATAATCCATGATCGTAAGAATTTGTTGATTTCCTTCCAATCGTCCCTTTCCCGCCCACCTACCCTCATGTCGGGATACAGCACTCCTACCGGTTCCACCCCCTCCATGTAATCCACACAAAACTCGATAACCTCCTCAGTTGCATAACCTTCCACAATGCAGCCCTCCGGCCGAGATCGATTGCGTACATACTTCTTCAGGATACCCATGTACCTTTCGAACGGGTACATCTGATGCAGGAATACGGGGCCACATACATTTATCTCATTCACAAGGTGAACAATGAGATGAACCATTATATCGAAAAATGATGGAGGGAAATACATCTCTAGCTGGCATAGTATCTTGACCACATCATTCTGCAGTTCAGAAAGTCCGATGGGATCGATGACCTTCTGTGAAATCGTGTTGAAGAAGAAACACAACCTCATGATTGCCTCTCGGACCTTTTCAGGCAAAATACCTCTAATTGCAATAGGAAGCATTTGTGTCATCATCACATGACAATCATGAGACTTCATGCCAGTTAACTTCAAATCTTTCATCGAGACCGGTTTCTTGATGCTTATGAGTAACCGACGGAACTTTCACACCATGCAAGCATTTGCAAAGTTCATTCTCTCTTTCTTCGAAAGAGTGTAGCAAGTCGGGGAAGGTAAAGTCGCCCTTTCGGTGTCCCGAGGATGTAGCTCACTCGATTTTCATATCTTCCGTGTCCCTTCGTGCCTTTAGTCCGTCCTTAGTTTTGCTAGGAATGTTCAAAGAAAAGACCAATCAAGCTATCACATACATTTTTCTCTCGTGCATGACGTCTATGCAAAGGTCGAACTTCTAAGTCCTTCCAATAGGGCAAGTTCCAAAATATCGATCTCTTCTTCCATGTGGTCTTCTCGAGACGAGACCTCGATGTATTATTACTATCTCCTTTCCAAGTACGACATTAATATCCTTAACCATATCATATACCTCTTCCCCACGACGAGGCCTTGGGGCTATACCATCCTCTTTTGTCCCGTCGAATTGTTTTTCATATTGCGGTAGGGGTGATTCCTGCGAAGGAACCTACGGTGATGCATGTACAGGTTTTCCTCGAGTTATTGAGCCACACACTAGCGGTTTCATCCATGCACTGGGGGCATGCTTTGGCCCCTTTTACAGTACGACCAGATAGGTTACCAAGGGCAGGGAAATCATTGATGGTGCAAAACAACAATGCCCGTAGGATGAAGTACTCGCTTGTACTCATCCCATACCAGACACCTTCGCTCCACAAGATCACAAGATCTTCCACCAATGGTTGTAGGTATACATCAATATCATTGCGAGTTGTCTCGGCCCTTGGATAGCGCAAATGACATCATAATGTACTTTCGTTTCATACACAACCAAGGAGGAAGGTTGTAGATACAGAGAGTTACTGGGCCAAGTGCTATGAATACTACTCATGTTACCGAAAGGATTCATTCCATCCGTACTCAACCCAAACCTTACATTCCTCGGTTCATTCCGAAGTCCATCCTAAAGAGCCTATCGATGGTTCTCCATTGGCGTAATCGGCAGGTGTCTCGACTTTCCATCCTTTTACGCTCTTACGAGTGCCATCGCATCGATTGGGCATGCTTTTGTTTCCAAATAAACGCTTCAACCTAGGTATTACCGGTAAATACCACACCACTTTAGCGGAGCCCTTTCTTCACCACGGTGCCCTCATTGTCATGGCCTTTACGCTTGTATCGTGATGATTTGCACACGGACATACATGCATGTCTCAGATACTCTTTGCGATAGAGTATACAATCGCTTGGACATGCATGTATTCTTTCTACTTCCAATCCCAATGGACATACAACCTTCTTAGCTAAATAAGTGGTTATCGGCAATACGTTTCCATCCGGAAGCATGTCCGCTAAGAGTTGTAATAGCGCCGTGAAACTTTTATCTGACCAACCATTGCTTGCCTTCAATTTTAGAAGTGAAAGCACGGTGTGCAACTTTGTGTATTCCTCCTTGCAACCCGGGAACAAAGGTGTGTCCGAGTCATCCAACAAACCCTTGAATTGATTAAACTCTCTCGACTAGTGTAGTTCCCTTCGCATCGCGCAACATCCGAGCAAGATTATTATCGTCATCAATGTCCAACCTATCCTCATCGATCCATAATCGATGTCACCGCCATAATGCCTTCTCCATCATCCAATACGTTATCACCTTCATGTATGTTTTCCTCTTCACCGTGACTTGTCCAACGTGTATAGCCAAGTACAAAACCTCTTGAATCAAGTGCAAGTGGATGTGCTCTTTGTCCAAAACATTTTCTCATTCTTGCAATCAATGCATGGACAATGTATGTACTCCGTCTTCTTGTGCAACTTGTTCTCCTCAGTGCTCTTAGAAAAGCGAGATACCCCATCGATGTAATCTCTACCATAACAGTTCGCATTGTACATCCATCTTGGTCCATCTAAAATTAATTAACATATAAAAATTGATTAAAAACTAATCTAATTACTTATCATCTAAATGAGCTAGATAATAAATTCATCATCTAAAATGATGAGCATCCACCTACCAAATTAGCTAAAATTTCATGTATATTAATATCCAATAATCTTAATTAAATAAATTTAATATATGTCCGCACTAATGGAACCAAATTAATAGTAATTAAAAACTAATCAATACTTTTCCGTAAAGAAGCCAGATAATAAATTCATCATCTAAAAATGATGAGCACCCACCTACCAAATTAACTAAAATTTCATTTATATTAATACCCAATAATCTTAATTAAATAAATTTATTATATGCAAGATGTATATGTCCGTACACTAATGGAACTAAATTAATAGTAATTAAAAACTAATCTAATTACTTATCATCTAAAAGAGCTAGATAATAAATTCATATATATGCAAGATGTATATGTCCGTACACTAATAGAACCCAATTAATAGTAATTAAAAAACCAATCTAATTACTTATCATCTAAAGGAGCTAGATAATAAATTCATCATGTATCAAATTAACTTAAAATGCAATTAATATTAAATATATGCTTAATCATAATTCATCATCTATAAAAGGAACACAACATCATCTAATGAACCTAGCTAGAAATAAATTCATCAACTACAAAATGGTAGCTAAATAAAAATAAACAAAATCTAAACTTTTCATCTCATCTACATATAAATCCTAATTAAACTTGGTTTAAAAATTAAATTGCAACAAGATTAACACAAATCAAGAGAGGAGAAAAATAACTCACCAAGGAACAACTAGAGGAATTACAAGCACAAGAATTGGAGAAAACAAATTCAAATTTAGAAGTTTTGGTTTGCTCTCGGAAGAAGAAGACCAATCTTTGCTCATCGACCACCTATTTATAGGCAATATTATTAGTGGCGGTTTTAACTAGAACCGCCATCGATAACATTATCTGTGACGGTTCTATCCTAGAACCGTCATCGATAATGAATTATCGATGGCGGTTCGAGGATATAACGCCACGGATAATCAATAGAATCGATGGCGGTTGGAGGATAGCACCGCCACTAATAACCTAGTTATCGCGACGGTTCTAGCCTCCAACCGCCATCGATAATGATTTGTTATCGATGGCGGTTCTATCCTTGAACCGCCATATAATTAATTATCGCGGCGGTTCTATCCTTGAACCGCCATCGATAATTAATTATCAGTGGCGGTTCTAGGATAGAACCGCCACTGATATTTTTCCCGCCATTTTTGAAATAGAACCGCCACTGATAATTATCTTTGTGGCGGTTCGAAAAAAACCTCCACAAATAGACCGTCACCTATTGCAGGTTTTGGCGTAGTGAATGCTATTGTTAGATGCGATTTGAGAGCACCTAGTCTCCAGCACGTACGAAAACCGCAAAAATCGCTCGAAAAACCGCTCAAAAACCGTCAAAAACCAATTGGTTAATAAATCAAATTTTTTCTCAAAAATTCCAAAAAAATAGAAAAACCGCTGCCAAGTGGATGTTCATCGCAAAACGGTTTTTGACGAAAAACCGAGCACATAAATTTTTTCAAAATTTTTTTTTTAATAGACCGGTTTACCGAACGGTTTTTGATTTCGAACCTCAGCGGTACACTCGAAAACCGCGGTTTTCGTCGGTTTTGTGAACCCTGGTCTCCAACCTCATCTCCAACTCCATCTTGATCTTAAAAGAGGGAGATTCTGAATCATCCACGTTGTTCAACTGGAACTAAGCATATCCTGTTCCAGCGACAGCATGTCTATACAAAATTACGGTAACTGGAACAATAAGAACATCTCGCTCCCTTTTCATGCTGATTTGGATTGTCAGCAGTGCAAACAGAAGAGGAATGTTATGCTCCTGTTCATGCCAAACATTCATACAGTTGAAGTGCACCAAGATTGAGAAATATGATCTTGCAGTTGGTGATCCAAAAATGACTTACCGATTTAGCCACCAGCTGCATACTTCAAGCATAATTACTCCAATTAAGTTGGGAGTGATGGCAATGAGTTCGACTCTCAAAAGAGATGTGTTTCTATATTTTTCCTTTTTAAAGTTGTATAAATATTAAAATATAAATGAAGGATAAATAGTGATTACTTACTCCTTCATTTGCTTCAAAATTTTACAACTTGTATTGACATCAACAGGCCTGGTTACAAGAACTGCAGTGGCCGAAAGGAAATTAAAGTAATAAACATCTGCAAATCAAGAAATTATTAAAGACGCAAGTTGGTCTATTCTCGACACCCAGAAGAAACGGAGGGGGCTCTTGAAACAAGTTCAGGACCGCATTTACTACCTGTACAATTAGTCGATTGCAACTATTGCGCTTCACAGGATCTCTGAGTTTGAGTATTTTTCAGATCTGCGATATTGAATAATTTTCCGGTCCGCACATTACTTCTACAGTATGATAAGTTTAGAAATGAGATCTAAGTGGCCCATTTATCTCTAATGCCAAAGCTACAAATAATAGTACCATATTGCTAGTTGAGAGGGGAGAATACCAATTTAAAAGGGAGAGCTCCCACCATATATTGTAATGAGGCATATGGAGGGTGAGGAGCTGGCTAAAGTCACACGCGCGCGCGCGTATTTCACGAATTACCGCGTATTTCCGCGTGTTTTTCCCCTGTGCGCGTGACTTGTGACTTCGCGAGTCGCCGTGCCGTGGATTAAATTCCTGGTACGTTTAAACCCTTTTTAATTTTCGGTTTCTCTCTGTTATTAGTGAATTAATAGGGTCATTTACTGAGAATTGAAACAGCCATGATAATGGCGTCAGTTTCTAATAGAAACTGTCATTTGAATGACCAGCAGTTACTAGCATTTAATGGTGACCGTTACTGGTGCGAGGCTATAAAATCTGGAGACGTCCAGACAGATGAGAGCTTTTTGATTTTTGGACTCTGATACTCGTGTTCATCCACGGTGATCTGTGTTGTGTTTTCGTGTTGTGCTCGTTCTTCACCGACCTTCCTCTCGGCGTGCACCGCGAGGCAAGGAGAGCGGGATCTCCGAACCGTTGCCGCTGAGAGAACCTGCACGGGGGCGGCAATAAGGTTTCTGGGCAGCGCAACTGCGCGACCGCTCGAGCTCTTCATCCTGCGATCCACGACGTCGACTACTTCCTCTACGGCCGGTCGCTACTGCGCTGCTTCCTTTTCGTCATCAAGCCCATCGTAAGATTTCTCCTATTTTTTCCTCTGTGGATCGATCTCTTTACAGAAATATGTGGTGTCCTCTATCTTGCCTGTTGTATCTAATCATTTTGAGAATTAGCTTAATTTTCAAATCTAAAACACAAATAATACCTAGTTTTTCAACAAGTACTTCGTAGTTGATGACAGCCTTCGAATTTTCTGCTCAGAACCTGTACATAACCCAAGAGAGCAAGGAACTGCAAACTCCACATAAAAATGATCTTGAAAGACATTTCTGAACCAAGCACATTGTCTGAACTGAAAACCGTCCATGACCACAAGTCACAACTCTGTAACAAATTCTAGCAGAATTTCTGCCACGTCACACTTAACCTGAAAGACAACCTGTACAAATGCCACAACCATGTCGATACTGTACAAAACATCTTAAACACACAAGAGGATCTTGTGTAGTTATGAACATATGCACTATATTTACAAAATCCAAGCTGGCTACATTTCATAAGTAAACTGAATAATTTGAAGGTCACCTGAAAGCAGTCGCACAACTTCCTAAATCTAATGAAGATCTCACCGTGACAGACGGCAGAAAAGTCTACGAGAAAAGGATTGCTTCCCAAAGAGTTGATGACAAATTTTCATAGGTTTTCTCCCCTCATTTGTACACAAGATGTTGGTTCTCTCAGTAGGTTATGGCCAGAGTTGTAAAGCTTTAAAGGACGCATTCATAGGGTGCTCTAATGTAAACACCTCCCATAGTCGGATACTTCAGAAAAATGGTGTACCGGGTACGGATATGGTCTCGATATGACCGGATATGTATCTGTTTGCATCAAAATTTGCAGGTATGGTTAAAATCGGCAAAATAAAGTCAAAATATAGTAACAAAAGGACGATTTGGAAAAATTTGAAGATATTTGGTAACGGTAAAGATATTGAAGGAAAACTATTCAGATTATGGCCGATACGGATCATGCTTTGTAACGTGTTGTAATAGGACACGATCAGCCGACGGATATAAAAGGAGGACAAAGGCGAGCCGCAAAAGGGACACACAATCAAATCTACAAGTTTACTTAGTTCTCTTTTCCTATCGACCAGGAGTAGTTCTTGTAATTTAGTCTTTGTAATTCGATCTTGATCAATAAAGTTGCGCATCGCCGATTGTTGATCTCCTTCAATTACGCCCCAGGTTCGATTTATTCTGATTTTGTTGCGCATCGCCTTCTTCAGAATCGATCTACATTTATCCTCTGATTAGCCTTGATCAGCTAGTTAGACTTACCCTTTTTATTTTGGTTTAATCGGCTTTGAGCTGATTGAATCTAAACCGATTGATCTTCACGATCGGCTTTGAGTGAATTTTATATTTCTACCTTGTCGATTATAGGTCAAATCGACTGGCACGCTCTGAACCAGGTGTTCATCTGGTGTGTTATTGCCATAAACCCTACTTCAAGTTTTTGACGTCAACAGTATCCTTCCCGTATAGGTGAATTTTCAATTTTTCAAAAAAAAAGAAAATAATTCTCGATGCTTTACTGATACTTGCTTGATACTTTCTCAATATTTCTCAACCATAATACCTCTACTAACTAACAAAGAGACGTTGTAATCATTTATTCCCATCCGCAGCCCCTTCTCGCTCTCACACCACTGCTCCTGCTCCTCTCTTCCCAATGTTCCCACACCAACATTCCTCTCCCCTGTAGACGTGGCAAGCGGCACCCCTCTCGCTACCGATGTGACCGCACCTCTAATCCTCATGCATGATGAGTCCTCCCACTAGTCCTCTTCTCCCCTTTTGATTGTGATAGTGTGGTATACTCCTAGTCAGCCAGCGGCAGCTAGGACCTAGTGAGAGCAGCAGTAGCTAGGAGGCAAGACATATAGCTGTGGCTAGTAGGAATAGAAGTGCATAATTATGGGTACGTTTGGGGCAGCAGTAAACTAGATGCCATAAGTCGCTTGCTATGGGCTGATGGGCCTACAAGATGATATGACCCATTTGCTTCTTCATTTTCATTGTTGAGTGCCTTATGTACTCCCCCTTGCCATAACAAATCTATTAGTTGAAGAAGAGCATACACCTATCATGGAGGACGAGTTCCAAGAGGAGACGAGTTACTAAGAAGCGAATCTTGTCAGTTGTCTGTGGCATATTGATGGGTTATCTACGAAGTTTTCCATTCCGCTGCTGTTATATTTCTTAGAGTTTAAACCCTATGTGGCCTAATAATGTAAAGACGACCTTAAGGTCATTCAACTATATTTTATTTAATAAATATAGTTTTATTTTATGTTTCTACTGTGTATGATTGTGATATTACATCTATGTTATCACTGTGTGCACTAGCGTAATTCTGGACTAGTGCAATATACACAGAAGGTCTAGATTTGCATATTTGGGTCCCGACAGAGATGGTATCAAAGTCATACTGACTGTAGGTCTTGACTCTAGTTAGACTGGTCATTCCTTAGGAATTTCAAAATTATTTTTAAATAGAAAATTAACTTGTAAAATTAATAAGTTCTTATCTTATCTATCTTATTCTTCCCCTCTTGCTGAAATTTCTTCTTTTTTCTCTCTACTGGTTTAAGCTGGAATTTTACCTTAAGTTATCTTTAATAGATGATGACGTTCCACAGCTACGGAGAGCGCACTGGTGGTTATGTTTCTGAGCTAAGGAGAGTTTTTCAAGTACTTGATGGTTATAAGAAGTCACTTTATAAGGAAACATGCTAGACAGTGAATGGTAAAAGTCATAGTGTAGTGTGTAAATTACCATCTATGCCCGAGAGAATGCTAAGGCAAGTCGTCCTATCCATCTCACTATTAGAAGGCTCACTTTTGAAGCTAGTATCCAAGAATCTTCAGGTCTTGCATTACTCTGTATCTGCAACAAGCATGCTAGTGAGCTGAGGCATACAGTGTTCTGACTTCATCCCTGAGGTCGTGCTGTTCGTTGCCTAAGTGAGGAAGATGAAGAAGATGCTACCGTCATCCACCTTGTTAGATTTGTAGCTGCTCAAGAAGAAGTTATGGAGGATATAACCCAAGAGCTGAAGAAGACCTATGAAGCCTTGAAGATTGCAGAAGAGGATCTTCATGTAACTCGGATGATGGTCACAGAAAAGATTGTAGAACTTGAAGAAGCTCTGTATGGCGTGAGAGTGGAAGTTCAAGAGGAGTTGGAAGAAGAAGAGGATCCAGAAAAGTTGGAGCAAGAACCTCAAGAGGCTTCTAAGCAGTCTGTTACTATTATCCCTAGTCATTGGGATCGGTTTGCACCGATGCATGCTCATTTGCCATTCTACACATCCGAAGGGAGTTACCTGGGTTGGCTCAATGATTGAAGGAGCTTAACTTAGTCGGTTGAGACTCATGTGTGGGAGTCGTGTCTACTTAGGTTTAAGAGTGTTGCCCTTTAGGCATTATACTTGTGTGCTTAGGTTGAACTTGGTTTACTTGTGTGCTAAGGTTGAACTTGGTTTTCTTGTTTCGTGGGTATGCAGTATGCATTGCAAGAGACCCTTATGGCACTTGTAAACAGTCATACCAAATTATTAATAAAGAGGATTTAAGTTGTTGGGTTAAACATATTCCCCGAATTAGATTCATGTTTTCTTATCTACGATATTCCCTTTATCGAATCATGTGGAGTGATCAACAGATGGTTTAGACTCATGTTAACAACGGAGCTAGTGGAAGTGCTACCCGACCAAGTGAAAACCCCAATGAAGGGTCAGTTTCTCGACCATCGCCTCAAGTGGATATGTAGAACTTTGAAGCATTCCTAGATGCCCAGACCCAATTGATGTATACAATGATACAGCAAGTACAAAATATGACCAATCAAGATAATGTAAACAATGCATCCCTAGCTGTTGTCAATGGTCTCTATCCTTATTCAAGGTTGTCAGAATTTATGAGGACTCGACCGCTGATATTTTCTAGGAATGTTTCACCTTTGGAAGTAGATGATTGGCTCATGATCATCGAGAAGAATTTTTCTCATCACTCAATGTGAAGGCAATGAAAATGTTCTCTATGCTTCTCATCAGTATGAAGGAATTGCTGCTGAATGGTGGGAGAATCACTGTGCAGCTCATGAAGCCCCGCAGAGTGAGTTTATTGGTGTGTTTCGTCAGTACCATGTGCCGGAAGGAATAATGGAACTTAAGATGGAGGAATTCAGGTCTATAAAGCAAGGAGGTCAATCTGTTGCCGAGTATCTGAATAGGCTCACACAACTTGCTTGTTATGCACTTAAATATATTGCCTTTGACAATGCAAGACAGCATCATTTTATGAAGGGACTGAACTCTGGATTTCTAGTCTAGTTGATTACCTATACCTTTCTAGATTGTCAAGAGTTGGTTAACAAGACTCTTATCTTAGAGGATAAGTGTAAGGAGTTAGATGATAACTGCAAGTGCAGAATGGTCAACAAGGAAGTCATCCAAATCAACAGAGGTTGAGAGTGGCACTTCAACAGTTTGTTAGGTTTCAGACTCAAGCTTTGTTTCCAAACACCTGTTTAGGCATATGCTGTGCTAAGAGGAAACCAGTAGTCCACGGTTAAGCGTTGTTTCAGTTACAGAGAACTGGGATATTTTGCCAATAATTGTCCCCAGAGAGGAGGTGTTACCCCCATTTGTTTCAGTATCGGATCTACACCAGCGAAGGCGCCAGTGCCAGATGAAATTGTGGATCATTTCAAGCTGTCGGTCAAGCTAGAGCTACATCGCAAGTGGTGGTGAGAGGTCATGTCAATCACATAACTGCCAATGGAGCTCAGATGTTGTTTTGGATAAGTTCTTAGTTAACTCAGCACCTGCAACAATTTTATTTGATTCTAGAGCTTCGCATTCGTTTGCTTCTCGAGCTTTTGCTATTAAGAATCATTTGGATTTTATGAGTCTTAACTGTACTTTGTTAGTCCAACCTCCTGGATCGGAACTCAGATCTAATCTAGGTTGTTTGGGAGTTAAGTTGATTGTTGATGGGATTGAGTTTCTGGCAAATCTCATCATATTGGATACCCAGAGCTTAGATGTTATTCTTGGAATTGATTGATTATCCATGTATAAAGCTATTTTGGATTGTGGTTGAAGAATTGTGTCATTTGAAAGGCAGAAAGGCAAGAAAGTGGAATTTCAAGTAACTGCGGTTCATAATGGTCAGTTGATGGTTAACAGTGTGAAAGCTAACAGTTTGGAAGATGTACTTGCGGTTAGAGAGTACCCATACATTTTTCCTGAAGATCTATCTAGAATGGCGCTAGATAGTGAAATTGAGTTTGTCATTGAGTTAATACCTGGTATAGTCCCAATAGCTAAAAGACCGTACTAGATGCCTACCGATGTGTTGGTGAAAATGAATAAGCAGATTGGAGATCTGATAGAAAAATATTTCATGAGACCTTGTTCATCATCGTGGGGGCTCCAGTTCTATTTCGTCGCTGTGTGGAGTGCTAGGTCACAAGAGTTTGAAGTATATGTTCACTTAGTCAGATCTCAATATGAGACAATGACGATGGTTGGAGTTGATTAAAGATTATGATGCAAGAATTCACTATCACCTAGGTGTTGACACCAAAATTTGGCAGACGTGGCCGATTTAGGAAGATAGAGTTAAACATGGATAAAGAATATTAACCAATATCTGTTCAATGTGGAATTCATCTCCTGAAAGTTGCGGCCAATTCAAATTGTGGATTTTGAGGAATTGGGGAAGGATATGATATGCCTAGGCATTATAAAAAGCAGTGTTATCAGGACACGTGAGTCTAAATTTTTTTTGTCGTGTCGACACGTATCCCCATACCGATGCACGTCAAACACTCGCTGACATGCATCAGACACCCTTAGCAGTGTCCTAGGTGAAGGAGGAAGAGACTACATGGGAAAAGCTACGCTGGCTCGACATCCCGTGTTCGTGACCATGGCTAGGAAAAGCAAAGCTGGAGGAAGACTAGAAGAAAGAAAAAATGGTTATTCTCCTTCTTTGCCATGGTCTGCTATGGCTTTGGTGGAGGAAGAAGATTAGAAGAAGGGAAGGCTTTGAAGGGAAGAAATAATGGAAATAAAGATGTCAGGGATGGGAACATGCTCACGTGGGTTTGGAAGAGAAAAGTGCTACCTTTGTTTTATTTACCACTTTTCGTTCTCATAGGCTAACAGCAAGTAGCCATATCAAGACAAGAGATGGATCTTCTTTACTAAATATGGATCTTTTGTGCATCAGACCCTCCAACTTAAGTGATGAAAAGATATTTGAGCATTAATTAGTATTATTTGCAATATAAAATAAATATATTCATTTATTTTTAGTATTATCTTAATATATAGTAGTCAAATCCCCGAATCCTATTTCTTCAAGTCTCCTGAATCGAACACCCGAATTCGAGTCGGATTCTGATTCCCGTGTCTGTGTCCAGGTAACATTGATAAAAAGGGGTCAAGAGGCAAGATGAGGAGCATCGACCAATCAATCAACTATTTTGCATCTACTTTTATTTACTTTCCATTGACTTGAAGTAATTTTTAGACTTATAATCTTTCTCTGTAATTTGTTTTTGATCAATAAAGTTGCATCGCCATTTTGATCATCATTGACTTACATCAGTTATCTCAAGATTGTTTTATACCTATCTTGTGGCATGTCGCCTTTTTTGGGAAAAAACATATCTCTATCAACCATATCATCAGCTATAATAGCTATTTAGATTTATCTTACTGATTGCAAGATCAAATAGGCTGGAATGCCTAGAACCATTTGAACTCTACGTTCGTGTGTGTTGAAATTGATTGGCTCTTTTTCGGCGCCAACACACTTTTGGCATGCCCGGTGGGGCCAGGTGACTTCTTCAGGAAAATCACTTCCCCATCTAATGTTTTTTCGGATGTCATAATTGTCCCAACAATGGATGATTTAACTCCAGAACAACGAAAAGACATTGAGGATCGAAAGGCCACGCTCAAGGAGATGATGTTAAATTGCTATCAGAAGACTCGACGAGGTGTTACTCAAAAGACTATGCTACCAACAGTGAATTTCTTTGACGACGGGGAGGCTACAATTGCTTCGGACAATAGGCCGATAAGTCAATACATGCCTCCACAGTCTAAATTGTCCGATATGATCAACCAATCTATGCACCATGCTTTGATCAACCAATCATCGGCTCTGGAGACAATGCTTAAGCTAATGATAGCCAACAGCTCAAAGCCTTGGCACAAGAGCTTGTATCAGTAGGGACTTTACTTGACTCGATGCAGACACTGCCAACTTACATGCTCTATTCCACATCACCAAATGCGTAGAACACTAGGCTAGTAGACAATCCCAAACCATCGGCTTCAATCCTGACTATAATGCCAACGCGACCAACCATAATCCTACCATGTGATCTCGGTGCAAGCGGGATTCCCCATTACTAGGCACCTATTGATGGCACCAAGTTGGACTCTTAGGCCAGCTTACCATCGTTGGCCCACTTTTACATATACCCACAATCGACGCCACAACCAACAAAACCCTCGGTGCATACACTGTACAGTGAGCTAATTCTGTAGTGGAATACAGCCCCACATAAAGTTGTGATAGAGCCTTTTGTTCCACTACTAGAGCCGATGTTTAGAAGGAAAAACATCGGCTATGAGTGCCCCCATCAACCACAGCCAGCCTAGGTGCCATACCAAGCTGAGTCTACACTCGAGGAGCAACATGCCAACTATGATCGTAGTTGGCAAGCAACACAACCACCATTGGCTAATACAGCCGCCTAGGCCGATCAAATAACTGCAATGTTAAGAGACCAATTTAGCCACCTGTAGGATTCTCGATTCTTCTGGAGGGTTGGTTTGCGAGATTTCTAGGTTTTGGAGAGACTTTCGTACTGACTTTGGTGATTCTTTTTGTTGCTTAGTTGCTTATGAGTCTCGTGATCTCTACTTTTGACATAGAAGACTGGTCACATTGGCTTTGATCATTTGACTCGAGTTAGCAGCCATGATCTCATACGTGGTTTGCCCAAAATCAAAATTGTCAAAGACTTGGTTTATTATCCTTGTCGATATGGCAAGATGGTTGCTGCTTCTCATCCGCCAGTCACCATGGTGATGACTAATACACCAGGATAGCTCTTACACATGGACACTGTTGGTCCAGCTAGAGTGCTGTCAGCGGGTGGGAAGTAGTATGTTCTTATCATTGTTGATGATTTTTTAAGGTATTCTTCATGGCCTCGAAGGATGAATCTTTTACCCAATTCAGGGGTTTGGTTTGTAGGTAGTCTATTGAGCTCCCAGTCCAAGTGCCTTACGAGCTATACGTAGTGACAATGACACAGAGTTCAAGAACACCTATTTTGAGAGCTTCTATGAGGAGCTAGGTATTGAGCATCAATTCTCCTCTCCATACATCACGCAGCAAAAAATGGTGTAGTGGAAAGGAAGAACAAGGCCTTGGTCGAGATGACCAGGGCGATGCTAGATGAGTATAGTACTCATAGAAAGTTTTGGGCTGAGGCCAGAGCTACTGCTTTTCATATGTCCAATCGAGTTTTCTTGAGAGCACACTTGCACCACACTTCATATGAATTGAGGTATGGGCAGAAGCCAAGTGTTGCACATTTTCGTGTTTTTGGATGCAAGTGTTTCTTTTTGAAGTCTGGGAACCTAGATAAGTTCAAGTCACATTCTTCTGGTAGTATATTTCTAGGTTACTCGACTTCTTCCCTTAACTATAGGTTTCGGAGTTGTGAGGAGAGTAAGATTATAGAGACCTATGAGGTGACCTTCGATGAGGCTAGTCTAAGAACTAGACCAGATATATCAGGATCCTCTTCTCTCTTCAAGACCATCTTGTAGGGGATAAGGATGATGGAGATGATGGTGCTATACCTGATCCAGTCCCCTCTACACCTGAGGTGCCTCCTAATTCTATCTCTGCATCTCAAGGAGATCAGCCCTTTCCTTTAGATTCTCCTGTAGTTAGTGTCGCTACTCCTGCCTCGTCTGTTTATGAGGTAGAGGCCACTACTGCTTCTAGACCTCCCTGTCACATTCAACAGTGTCATCCGCCTGATCAGATGATAAGTGATTTGTTTAAGTATGTCATGCGCTCAAAGTTAGGCTTATCTTTGTTTCTTCACTCTGCCTTTGTTGCCTCATTCGAACGAAAGGATATTTCTCATGCATTGTCAGATGAGTCTTGGATCAATGCCATGTATGAAGAACTTGAGAACTCTAAGAGGAACAAGGTCTGGTAGCTCGTTGAGCCCCCTTCTGGTCATAATGTCATTTGGATCAAGTGGATGTTCAAGAACAAGCAAAGTGAAGATGTGGTAGTCATTAGGAAAATAGCTAGACTAGTTGCTCAGGGGTTCACTTAGGTTGAGGATCTTGACTTTGAGGAGACCTTTGCCCCTGTAGATAGACTAAAGGCTATTAGGATCCTGCTTGTATTTTCAGCATTCAAGGGCTTCAAGCTGTATCAGATGGATGTCAAGAGTGCATTCCTCAATGGGTATATTGAGGATTAGGTTTATGTGAGGCAACCTCCAAGATTTGAGAACCCCAAGTACCCAAACCATGTCTATAAGCTTTACAAGTCCTTGTATGGATTTAAATAGGCCCCTACAGCTTGGTATGAGAGGCTTAAGTTTTACCTTGTTAGTCATGGTTTTGAGGTGGGTAAGGTAGACGAAACCTTGTTCGTCAGACACACAGACTCGGACTTTCTACTTATTCAGATCTATGTGGATGATATTATCTTCTGTGGCTCCTCCCATGCTCGTCTCACAGTTTTTAGATGTGACGAGCACAGAGTTTGAGATGAGTATGATGGGTGAGTTGAGCTATTTTCTCAGTTTCCAGATCAAGCAGACTCGAAAATAAATTTTCTTGCATAAGGCAAGTACACTCGAGACTTCCTGAGATGCTTTGACTTGTTTGAAGGGAAGCCAGTGATAACTCCTATCGCCACCATGGCTATTCTTAAGCCTGATGAGGATGGTGAGCCAGTTGATCAAAAGGAGTTCAAGAGTATGATCAGTTCCCTCTTGTATCTCACTGCCTCGAGGCCGGATATACACTTTGCTGTATGTTAGTGTGCTCGATTTCAGGCCTCTCCTCGTGCCTCTCACTGTGAGGCGGTAAAGCGCATTTTCATGTACCTTCAAGCTACAATTAACTATGGTATTTAGTACTCTTCCTCTTCTTGTCTATCCTTAGAGCTTTTTCAGATGCAGACTTTGCTAACTGTAGGATAGATAGGAAGAACACTTCTAGCACTTGCCAATTCATTGGCACTTCTCTTGTTTCTTAGTCATCTTGGAAGCAGTCTGGAGTTGCACAGTCCATTGTTGAGGCCGAGTATGTGGCAACAACTAGTTGCTGTAGTTAGGTGCTTTGGATGAGATCGATCTTGCGGGACTTTGGGTTAGACATAGATAGTATTCCACTCTTTTGTGACAACACTTCTGCCATTCACAATGCTAAGAACCCAGTACATCATTACAGGACCAAGCATATAAATATCCGATATCACTTCCTTAGAGATCATGTGGAGAAGGATGATATAGTGCTCCAGTTTGTGGAGAGTAACCACCAGATTGTAGATATCTTCACTAAGCCTTTAGATAGCTCTAAGTTTGTGGCCTTGAGGGGAGAGTTTGGAGTCATGTGCCCTTATGGCATTCTTTGAGGGGTTAGCTGATCTTGTATATTACGTATTATATATGTTTACTTCTAGTATTTCCTTTCTTTTGCTTCTTCTGGGTGTTTTTAGGCATTGTTTCTAGAATTATGAGTTCACTTCACTTAGACTATTGGCATGCTTTGAATGAACCTCTCATCTATGTTATAGGTTACTATCATGCCCTCACAGTCTTGTAGGTCTAACTGGTGTTAGGCTCCCTGGGTAGACAGGGTCTGTGTGTACTCCCTAGCTTAGGTTTATAGAGTTAGCTTTTCTATGTTAGTCATATGGGGAAGATGAGAGCGAGTATGAGCTATAGTGTTCTCTTTAGCTTTTCTATGCTCTATAGACTACTTAGCTTTCAGTTTCTTGGCTTTCTCTTCTCAGTCTGTGTTTCTAGTTTTAGTAGAGTTCATTTGGAAGTTTTCTGCTCTTAATTTGAAACTAACTCAACTTGAATTAGAGTTGTGCTTAAAAGTGGTTCACTTATTAAGGGGGAGCTTCGAGAAGCATTTCTTAATACGTTGCATATAGACTTTATTCTCTGTCTCAAATGAGCTTTGCCTATTATGCAAATAAATTCTCATTCATGTTATGCACCTTGCTACTTTTTTGAAGATCATTGCTAGCTTAGTCATCTCTAAGTTCATATTTTTTCATCGTGTTAAGCTTGCTAAAAATTAAAATTTGAGATTTAATGAAACCTTGATAAAAACTTGTAGCTTTTACTTGCTACATTTCTTCACTAAGTGCATATGCCATGTTTTGTGAAATCTTGGATTTCTACTAGTCCCTAGAGCAGCTTGGGTAAAGCTAGCTTGTTGTATACTTGAATCCTTCAATTGCTCATGCATCTAAGTGCTGAAAATAAAATGTATAAAAACAAAAAATGAGAAAGAGTAAAGCCTAGGAGGCCTTTGTTCATGGCTCCTAGTCGAGGAAGTATTTCTCTAGGATAAGCTCCCAAATCTAATTGTGTTCATAAAAATAAAAAATGAGGAAGAGAGTGAAACCTAGGAGGCCTTTGTCGATGGCTCCAAGTCGAAGATTTGCTTTGCTAGGATAAGCTCTCCAAACCTCATGTTGTGCGTTAGAATCTAAAATATGCACTCTCAAAAGATGATTGAGCATGAAGGTTCTCTTATGCACTTGTAGCTCCCTAAAGTGTTGACTACGTTGAATTCTAGATTATCCATTTAATCCATAGCATGGCTTTTCTTCTAGTCTAAAGATTATACTAAGTGTTGCTCTTGTTGAAATCATGCAAAAACAGCATAGTCTTATTTTTGCTTGCAGCATGGATATTGAAATATGCCACTGGATATGACTTAGTTTAGCATAATCTGAACTTGAGTAGCTTTGTGTCATACTTTGCTCTTTGTGGTCATTTGGATAATCCTCAAAGCTCTTTTAGGATGCTTCTCATGCATATATGTTTTTCCTTTCTGATGCCCATATTGACAAAATGGGGAGAAATATGAAAAAGGTATATGTATTGGGGAGAATGTATTGGAGAGAAATGTGGAAAAGGGAAATTTTATATCTTCCTTTCCTGATTATGGTGAAAAATTGTTCCTTTCTTTGGATCATGAGCAAAATTGAGCTTTTGTGAGTCTTTTCTTGAGTTTTTAGAGCATTGGTGGACAACTTGTCATTTTCTATTGTTTACACTAAATCTCTTCTTGCCAACTTGGTCATGATCTCTGCTTTCTCTTGCATTTAGACCAAGTGTGGCTTTGCAATCAAATTACTTTCTTTTTTCTTTTTCAAACTCAAATTTGTGCCTTTTCGGTGTTTGTCAATATATTCATCAAGTGAGAGATTAAGAAACCATGTGGTGGTCTATCAATATTTGTGATGAGTAATTGACTGTGTTTGAGCCTGTGGTGCTTATGTTTGAGTTCGATATGAGCTTGCTCTGTCATGGGCAATTTCGTTAGAGTGGTCCTAGCCTTCCCCAGAGTGGTCTTCGTATTGCCTAGAGTGGTCTTGGCCTTTCTACAGTGGTCGTGACCTCTGTGACCATTAGGGGGTGGTCGTGACCATTAGGGTGGTCGTTCTTAGATTGGTCATGACCTCTTGGGGAGTAGTCCTGACCTCTATGTGGGTGGTCGTGACCTCTGTGGGAGTTGTCTTAACCTCTTGGGGAGTGTTCATGACCTCTCAGTGAGTGGTCTTGAGTGGTCGTGACCTCTATGAGAGCTTTCTGGAGTAGTCATGACCTCTTGAGGAGTGATCGTAACCTCTTGTATCGAGTGGTTATGACCTCTTGTGGAGTGGTCATAACTCTCCAAGAGTGGTCACAGCCAAGAGTGACCTTGAATGGTCATAGTCTAAGGTGGTCACAACTAATTCATCTAAGGTGGGATCTTTTGATGTTTGACCAGTCACTAATCATTGTGAGATTACTGGTGCATGTTATCTTGAACAATGCTATGTGATGGTTTGCTTGTCTGAGATAGTTGTAGGACTTCAGAGCTAGGTCATGATGAGGCGAAGGATATCAAGACTAGGCTAAGAGAGCTAAGGTCCAAACGGTCAAGGTAACGTCAAAAGATGACTAAGGTTAGGGTGTTGCTACAAGCCTGGATAGCAAGTGGATGGATGAGATGATAACTTAAGCTTTACTCAAGCGAAGGAAGATCGTTGGATCAAGGATTCGCGAGTGGAGTAGGTAGTGGTTAAGTTGGTATAGTCAAAACCTGTTATGTTGTTAGATTTCGGGTTAACCCATGTATGAGTGAGTGAGTGAATCTCAACTTGATGAGGTTTCTTGAGGGCCAAGAAAGTCATCTAATGGTGGAGGTTGCTCCTAGTGTGCTATAAATAGAGGGGTGTAGGGATATCTCCACACCAACTCTCTCTGAACCAAGTTTGAGAGAAGTCTTAGAGAAGAGTTCTTTGGTTTCTTTATGCTCTGTTGAGCTTTGTTCACCTGGAAGTGTGGCTTTGTAACCATCCATCCCTAAGTAATGCAAAATCCAAGTTCATATATGTTCTGAAGTTTATTTATTCTTGCATTTTTTGCTTGGTTCTTTTTTGCAACTTGAGCTATGCTTCATCTCCTTTTACCTACTGTGTTTTACTGGATCTATGACGCATAAGTGGTTGAAGAACTCCTCTAGAATATGTTCCAACCCAACAAGGTCCATTAGAACGTCTTTTACTCAAGTGTCGGTCTCCTTCCTTTTTATGTCTTTTTGATCTCTCTGGTTTCTTTATTTCTTGATCCTGTGCTATCAAGAATGAATGATTGATAGATGAATCTTCTAAAGATCATCTCCCAATCATCTAGGCAAGCTTTAACAAAATCTCCAAGAAACCAGATCTTGGGTTGAAAAGGAAGGATTTGTGCATATCTCATCCCGCACGTTTGATGAGTATTCCTTTGGTGTTCTTACTTGCTGTGACATGTGGGGGATCATCTAAGATCAACTTCATCATCAGATTCCCATGAGCGAGCCCAGAGTGAAGTTTGTGAGTTTTTCCCTATAATAGTGCAATATTTCTTTAAACTGAAAAGGGTCAGAACTTTGACATTAATCCTTGCGATTGAAGGTTGAAATAGGTTCTTGATATTCATAGGAAGGTGCACACAAAGTTTCACAGAATTTGAACTAGCCGATCAAAAGTTATTTTGATTCTTGTTTTTGAAATCATACTAATTTTACTTCTCATCTTGATCTTACTGTTCACCCGAGAGCACGGAATTTTTGCTCAGTGCTGGCCTAGCTGAGTCTTTTGGTTGGCTCTTTTAGCTAGAGAAGTGGTTTGGAATTTTATAGAGAGAATTTCATTTGGCTTCTATTCACCCCTCTCTAATCGTCTTTTCGATCCTTCAGGAAGAAATCATACTGGAATACTCATCTCAACTGTATCCAACAAACTCCACCAGTCGAACTGATAACATATAGTGTAGGAGAATTTGACATGAACTCTCTTATCCGCTGAATAAACCCATCAGCAACTTCAAGCATCCCTTCCTCTATGGCCCATTTGGCGTCACATATACAACAAATTCGTCAAACCAAAAGCCAGCCCATGCATATCAAGCAGATCGCTGAGAATGACATCTGCTAAATATACAAGCATATGAAGGAAATCAGCTGTTTTACTAAGAACATATAAATCTCAGGTGGCTGCTTCCATGCAAGAAAAGATTGCATAGATATTAATTTTGCTTCTTGTGGTCTTGTGGGACAACACATATCCATACCTTCCCCAATCGCCATGAGAAGTCATTACCCTTACGAATGCAACCAATTGTATAAGACTACCTTTCTTTATCCTACAACGAGAAAAATATTCGCAGATAATTCACATTCTTGTGATTTCAAGTTTTCAACGCATCACAAAATGAACAGAACAAAAGGATAACGAACTCACTTTTTACAAGCAGGTAATTCGCATTTCTTGTGCCAGCCGAAGGGCCTTATGGCAAGCAACAACTCAAGTGTGCCTTCTGAGGTCAGATGTAATGTATCAACTGTGGCTGTCTTCCCCAACGAATTGATATTTTGCAGGGAGCAATTTTATGAGTTCCCTGTATTTCCCTTCCCTTGAAAAGAGAGAGATCAACAACGAAGTAGTTGAAGCATCAAGCGAGATTCTCTTACCATCAACTTTAGACATACAATTTCCAGGATTTTTTTTTGAAATAATATATTTTTATTGAAAAATTACAGAAATAACATGCTAAAAAAAAAGACAAAATACCTACCTGTTACGCTTTGAACTGACGAGAGAAAGTCAGTCGCTGTTTCAACTCGCGACGAACCCTCTGTCGCCAGTTGAAAAAAGGACAAACCCTCTGTCACCAATTGGAACGGCGACAGAGAGTTGTTGCTAACGGTTCAGCTCTCTGTCGCCATTCCAACTAGAGAAAGAGAGGCCCAAAATAGAGGAGAGGGGAAGAGGAGGAGAAAAGAAGCCGGCAGTGCTAATATTTTGTATAAAAATCAGTACAAGTTTGAAAATGTGCTCTAAAATTTTTGTATGGAGCAGAGATGTGTAACTGGGATTTGAGTCACAAACACAACCAAATTATTGGTATTTTTTATGGGACAAGCTAAAAAGAAAACCAATTACAATCTTCAATTTAAAAGAGAATTCTGGACATCATTTTTTGACCTGAGATGGAATTTAATATCATATGAAATCTATTTTGAAAAACTAAAATGCATCAGTACATCGAACGAACAAGAATAACTAGAGCATAACAGTCGTTGCATCTATAAAGTTAGGAAAAAATGAAATGAATGCAACATAGCATTTCATAATAAAAGACAATTACAAGGTGCATACAGTTGGGACGGTACAAATAGCGGAACAGAGCAACCACAAACATAGACAAAAGTACAGTACTAGTGCGCCTTTTGAAATTGTAAAAGGGTAGGATGGAGTACTCTACAAACCTAATTACATACCCATCTATTTAATCTGATCACTAAATTGCATTTCTACATTTAAATTACTCATAAAAATTTTACCTTGATAGATGACGAATTTTTCTTCCTCCTCCTCTTCCTCCCTCCTCTTCCTCCTCCCTCCTCCTCCTCCTCTCTTTTTTCTACCGTGTCACCCCTCTCTTTTTTCTACCACCGTTTGGTTGTTTTTTTTTGGTCGGTTGAACTAAGGCCGAAGGCCACGGCCTGCCACTTTATGCCTCTCTATCTCCAGTTAAAATGGCGACAGAGAGCTGAACCGTTGAGCGACAACTCTCTGTCGCTATTCCAACTAGCGACAGAGGGTTAGTCACTTTTTCAACTGGCGAAAACTCTCTCTCGCCAGTTCAAAGCATGACAGGTAGGTATTTTTTTCATTTTTTTGACATATTATTTTTTAATTTTTCATTAAAAAATATTATTTCAAATTTTTTCCAATTTTTAGCCTTGCCAATTTCACCTTTCTCCAATAGCACCCTGATGATATCATTAAGCAGATGAGAGATGGGAGCACAATTGCTCTTTTCCTTTGATGAAAAGAGATTTGCCGGCTTCTTCTAGAAAGCCCTTCTTTTATAAGATGTCATCATTAAGCAGTACGTCTCAACACAAGGCACCAGACCATTGCCTGAGATAGCAGCAACAAATTCTAGGCTACCTCTATTCTCCCAACATTAAACATTGCAGCAATCATAATACTGAGAGTTATAATATCAAACTTCAAGTTCATTGCACGTAATTTCTGAAACAGAGTGATTACTTCTTCAGCGCAATTATTTTTACAAAATCCACTAAGAATTGTATTGTATGTCTCAATGCATACTCTTACTCCACTGTCAATCATCTCATTAAACTTTACCTTTGCATCAACAGTTCTCCCAGCCCGAAATAACGCATGCAATATCAGGTTATAAGTAAAAGTTGTTGCCTTAACTCCCATACCCGACATCTGTCCGAATAGAGTTAATGCATTATCAATCCTTCCATTTTTACAATAGCCATTAATAAGTGTACGACACGTAACATCATCAGGTTCTAAACCATTTGATACCATAACATCAAGTAATTTCAATGCTTCCTCCATCTTACAAAGCAATATCCCTCCATTAGTTAAGGAAATTACATCAGGCCTCTCACCTATGTGTACAATCAAGTCAAAGATATCGTGTGCATCCATAACCCTTCCATCTTTGCATAGGTTATTTATTATTGAAGTGAAGAACACAATGTTAGGACGTTAGACAGTGATAAACAACTGTGTCCGGTTGTATTCCTATATCAATCATCTGATTGAACTTGTCCATAAAATCGTCCAACCTACCCATTCTTCAAAATGCAGCTATTACGGTTGAATAAGTGAATAGGTCCTTCTGGCCCTTCGCAACCATGGAATCAAAAAATTCTCTAGCTTCACTGCTTCTTCCATGCTTGCAAAGGGAGGCCATGAATGAGTTGCAAGAAAAAACATCTGGTAAAAGACCCTGACTTGACATTTCTTTAAACATTCTAAACGAATCCTGCCACTGGCCCAAAGTGGAATATCCATGGATCAGGCTATTATATGTATAGTTATCTGGCAGAACACCATTATCAATCATCTCTCTAAGGGCCACCTCTACCTTCTCCATGTTGGTAATCATGGCATGGTTCTCTTGTAGATTAGATTCTAGTTTTTGTGTTGAGCATAAAGGGCCTGGTTGTAGCATGACCGGGAGCGTCTGTACATGCCCAATGTATGCACGTTCATGCAGGGGCCGGGTTCTCTTTCTGTTGGGTCAAACCGTGATGCGCGGCACGTCCATGGGCTATGGGATAGCGCGGCTGGTTCGGCGGCGTGGCGTGCGTACGTTGTGGTGCTTGTGGCCACGTTAGGAGTCTGTTGTGTGAGTTCTATTTAAAGCAATACTAGTTCGATGCCCGTGCGTTGCTACGAAAAATAAAATTGATAACGAAACATAAAGGTCAAGCAATAAAAGAAAATTGTGCTACAAGATCAAATATTTATTTCTTCCGATTACACAAGTTTTAATGGTTTCTCCTCCGGCATGAATTAAAACCAAATATATTGTACGTAATGCATAAGGCATTTATGATATTAGAACATATTTAGAAATAATATTCTATTCCTGGTATACATCATAGAAGATATGAAAATAAACAGTTATATTGCAACACGACTTAGATAACATTTTGATCCTAATCTTGTCTATGATGTAAAGAGTTCAAGCATCTCTTTTTTTTCGATCCATAAGCAACTTCAACTTGTACATTCTTATTCATGTGAGATTCAAAATAGACATAAATAGTATTAACAACATTAAAATAAGAGTTCACCTGTATAGGCTTTACAGATCCAAAAGAAGAAAAACCACGCCTAGAAATAGTGATCATTGTTTATAGTTCATACTTTCGTGTTTGTGTAGCTTAAAAAAAATCATAGAACAGAAGCACAACTCCAGTTTTTTTTACTTGTATATACTGTTGTCATTTTGTGTGTACTTCGATTTGACGGCCAATATAGCAATTTGCCTCACACAACTTGGTTAGAATTTCCAAACTGCACCGATTAATCAAGAATCGTGATTAACAAAAAAAACCTTATATATCGTTGAAGTAGAACATGTAGAGACAATCTTCTACCAAATAAAGTAAAGAAGCCATCATGTGCACAAGTTAAAAAATGTATTATTAAAAGAAATTCGGTTTCCAATTTACACGCATGCCTTCTATATGCATACAAGTAAAGCCATATATCGTAGCGCATTCTATGTATCTATAAATGAATGTGTAGATTTCTTTCTTAACAAATACGAGTCTTTACAAATTCCAATACATAAATCGAAAGAATGAAGAAATATTTGAAGGAAAGTAAAGAGAAACAGATCTCATTCAGCCAAAAACAAGTTCTCACTAGGTTTTGTGTAACCGTAAGAGCGAATCCTGCTTGCCCATATGTAACAGAAAATGCATTAGTATCTTCATTTCCAAATATACAACAATGTGGATGGTAAAAGAATTGCAAATCTTTACATATTTCACACAGATCGTAGCTATAGTACACGGATACGTACTTGTTCATTCCAAATTAAGAGTTCATTCCAGATCGGTGGGGTGTGTTGTGGGGGGAGGGTGGGGTAGGGGGTAGGGATGAAGAACGGACCGCCGTCACCAACTGGTAATTAGAAGTAGTAGAGAATAGAGTCCAGAAAAGGTAGCGCTTGCTGCACTAAAAATCTACCGAGTGTTCCTCTGTTCTGTGTATTTGAGAGTGTATCGTGTTCATCTCCGGCGAAGGGCGCCGTCGGTGACCACGTCACTCCATTGCTCCGGCCTTGCACAATGCAGCAATAATCGAGCTATATCAGGTGCAATCCCTTGTTGTATCATCTCATGGAATAGGCTGCATGCTAATTTGCCTACTTCGCCCTCCTTAAAGAAGCCATGCATGACCGTGTTGTACCATACCACGTTGGGGGAGCAGCTACCCCATTCTTTGGCCATCATCCGGAGCAGGTCGAGCGCCCGCTGACTCCTCCTATTGTCGCAGAAGCTCTTCAGAAGTATGTTGCACGAGATAGCATCAGGCAGACAGCCCAGCTCGGGCATTCTGCAGAGCAGCACGTCCACAGCCTCCACCGTCCGGTTCTGGTAGCAGAGGACCTTAAGGAGGCTGCTGAAGACGACGACGTTCACCTTAAGGCCCGACCAGAGGAGGTGGCCGAAGAATGACAGCGCGACTTCCAGACGTCGCGCGCGGCAGCAGCAATCGATGAGGATTCCGTAGCCGCCATCCGGAGGCCCGCTCGAGCCATGTGTTTGAAGAGCGCGACGGCGAGGGCGGGACCGTCGCTGCAGGCGGCGGAGGGCGGCGCACGGGCGAGGGCGGCCAGAAGACCGTTCAGGGCGCGCGCGGGGACGCGGTTGGCCTCACGCAGCAATTCGTCGAACAGGTGGCGTGCGTCGCCAGGCCCGAGCTTTCCAGATCTAAGGCGCTCCGTGAAGGCGGCGATGGCAGGATGGGGAGCGCGATGTGAAGGCGCCGTGGAGGCGGACGAGGCGGCGGCGGCGGCGGCGGGTCACCGCCGACTTGCGATAAAACCTTGGTCTTTGTGCAACGTTCGTATCGGACGTCCTTTGGCTGTTGGGACTTGGGACTTGGGAGGCTATGCTACTCCAGATTTCTGTGTTGCGTTGCAGGACCGGCTCCGTTTACACCCCACTTATCACCGTGGGCCCGTGGCCCTCCAAATTCCTATTTAAAAATTCTTCAAATTTCAGTTCAAAGCTGTAATTCCTCGTTGAAAAGTTTTCAAATTTTTAAGGAAATCGCTAGGAATTAGGCGTTCGATGGGAAGCTTCCCATCATACGTGTTGTAAATGCAACATTTGTAATTAACATATGCAACAAAGTGTAAAATGAAGTGCAACAAAAATTCATTGTGTTGCAAAAAAAAAAAAACTGTTACTTTCTCCTATGCAACAATTGAGATAGCTCATGAAACATTCCGATTTTAACTATACAATATTGTGCAATGATTGTTGCAACATTGAGACAAAAATGAACAACCGCAACAAAATAGGTTTTGATCTAAAAGGGATATCAAAAATCTATCAGCAAAAATTGACTCGAAAAATACATATCTTGTTCCCATATGAACATGACAGGATGTACTAGCACAAAATTTTGAAAACAAAAAAAAACTTTGTTACAACTATAAGAACATTTTGACAATGTTTATGTAACAAATAGAGAAGACACATGCAGCAAAAATCGCTATCAACAAATGGAAAGACAACAATAGAGGCAAAGAGGTGCGTCGGCTCCGGTGACGGATTCTCCTCCACATGGTGACGACCGTCAACAACCTCTACGCCACCAGATCCAAAGGTGGTGCCCGCTCCTCGGCATCACAATGGCCCGACCTGAGAGCATCTCCAAAAGGACTCTCCAAAATCCACTCTCCAAAAGTCAGATTTAAAGAACTCTCTAAAAAAATGCCTCTCCATATCTACTCCCTCTCCAACAACACTCTCCATACCACACTATCTATTTTCTCTCTCCTATATTCTAATCATATTCCACATAACAGTCATAACAACAACGGTTTTTTTATCGGTTAATTAAAATAGCTTTATTTGAATACAGGAATATGAAAATTGAAATTTATTTTGACGACCACATTGTAACGGTTATATTTGAACGTGGGAATTTTAAATTTGAATTTTCCTGTAACGGTCATATTGTAATGGTCATTATTAAAATTATTGTACGGAGTGAGTCATGTCCTAACTGTCATCGCAACGACTATATTAAAACGACCACCTTAACGGCTATATTCTAACGATAATCCAAACGGCTACATTATTATTGTCTATATATACATACCCATTTGCAGTTTGAAGTCTTGCACGTTTCTTGTTGTTCACTACCTACAATATCTCAATGAGTCGACGAAACTTAGTCTCACAATGTCTTTCAGACGACGAGGAGTCTGACAAGAATAATGAATATGTATTTCTTCTTACAACAGGATATCTAACACATATGGAAGATCGGGGTGTCAATCTTCCACGCCATGGCGGTTCTACTCCTGGCCATGAAGTCGTTCATCGCAACAGACAAGAAGGACATGCTAGACTATTCCAGGACTATTTTGCTGATCCTCCTATTTATGGCCCGACCTTCTTTCGGCGCAGGTTTGGAATTATTCATTCTTTATTTCTTCGCATATTATGTTGATCCTAATGTCTATGGCTCAACCTTCTTTTCGACATAGGTTTCGAATGAATCGTCCTTTATTTCTTCGCATATTGCATGCTGTCGAAGCGCATGATAATTATTTCGTTCAGAAGAGGAATTGTGCTGGAATTCTTGGGTTATCTTCTTTGCAAAAGATAACCGTAGCATTTCGGATGCTAGCTTATGGTGTAGCAGCAGATGCTATTGATGATTATGTGCGAATTGGAGAAAGTACTGCTATAAAGAGCCTGAGAAGGTTTGTGAAAGCTATTATTGAAATCTTTGGAGATGAGTATTTGAGATCTCCAAATGAGAATGATACTGCCAGATTACTTACAATTGGTGAGGATAGAGGTTTTCCGGGAATGCTAGGTTGCATAGATTGCATGCACTGGAAGTGGAAAAATTGCCCTGCAGCATGGCAAGGCATGTATACTGGTCATGTTCACGAGCCAACAATCATTCTGGAAGCCGTTGCATTGCAACATCTTTGGATATGGCATTGCTTTTTTTGGTTTACCAGGGTCTCATAATGATATTAATGTTCTTCATCGGTCCCTCTCTTTGCTAAGTTAGTGAAGGGCAAGCTTGAGTGAATTATACCGTGAACGGTCACAAATATACAATGGGATACTATCTTGCAGATGGCATATATCCTTCATGGGCAACATTTGTCAAGACAATACCAGCTCCCCAAGGGAATAAGAAAAACATTTTGCGGAAGCTCAAGAAGCACTAGGAAGGATGTGGAACGAGCATTTGGAGTTTTACAAGCTCGTTTTGCAATTGTTCGTGGACCACTCGTTTTGGTATCAAGAAACACTTGAGATATCATGACAGCATGTATCATCATGCATAACATGATAATTGAAGATGAGCGGGATGGAGGGCCAGTTGACTACAATTACGAAGCAATGGGGGAAAATATTGAAGTCTCGCATGAACGAATACCTGAGCTTTCTGAGTTCATTCAAACTCATCAATCAATCAGAAATAGAAAAGCTCACTCTCAGCTTCAAGAAGATCTAGTCGAGCACTTATGGCACCATTATGGAGGGATGTAGTCAAGCGCTAGTTTACTGTTTCTGCACTTGAACTATAATATACTAGTTTATGCACTTTAACTATGATGTACTTCAATAAAGAGATTTCTTCCACACACTGCCTGTATTCTAAAACAGAAGTATTTTTCTTCATTTAACAAGTAACTGATGGAATTGATTGTACTCATTGCAATTTCTTTTCTGCACAACCAGATTGGCAAATGTAGCATTCCAATTATGCTACAGGATCATCAGAATACAAACATAGATAAACAATGAGGAAATAGCAAACCTTTTTAAATGTGCGTGGATGCCCTGAAGTTCCAGCGGCTACAATTATTTGAATGGAAAAGTATCAGAAATAAGTACAACATTTCAAATTACAACATTTCAAATTGAACAATGGCATTGATTAGTTGGTCCACAGTTTTGTCCTAGCACTTGTATTCTTTTCCTTTGTCCACAATATGGTTGATGCGAGGACAATGGAAGCATTACAACTCTTGACAGTAGCAACTAGCACCATAAGGACTTTTGCCATGTCAATGTACAGAAAAAAAGGTGCTAACATTAACTACGTGATGCATAGCTTCTAAGGAATGCTAGAATCTACTGGTATCAAAATTTCTCATGGATGTGATATTTCGGACAAAGCCTCACGATCCACAACTGAGGGTTTACTCGGTCATGGAAAGAAAATTCAAAGCAATTAGAGATCCAGTAAATACAAGTACAAATGAAGAATACAAACACAGATACACAATGAAGCAATAGCAAACCTTTTTAAATGTGCGTGGATGCCCTGAAGTTCCAGCAGCTACAGTTATTTCAATGGAAAAGTATCAGAAATAAGTACAAAAAATAATTATTAAAGCAGTGTGCTACAACTACACCAGCGGCTAACTAGTGTCAAATCCTAGTCCAGGCATGCAAAATGCAAGATACCCAAAACAAACTACTTTTGATTGCCTGTGAATCACCGAACATAATTCTTGAGATATGCCTCCAGACTCAAGAGCTTCTGTGACGCTCGAGGCTCAAGTCTGGACACAATGAGGCCGAGCAACCTGAGAACCGAAGATATGTCTTTTGGTTCAGGAAAGAGTATGAAAAGCTAAGGCGATAGTGCCAGCAAAGCCAGCTTGTTGGTAAGACAACCCCAAGCACTAAAGTGATCAATCAAGGTTCAACATGTAGCAGGAAGTCAGGAACTATACAAAGATTTTAAAAATATCATACTAATCGGTAAATATTCATTACGTTGATCCAACCGAAGACTTGAGCTACCATATTGAGTTGAATTTCTTAAGGATGCCATCAATACAACCCCAGCGTTAAAGTCGAACATCAAGCTGGAACTTAGTCGGAAAGCATAAATGAACCGGCAAACTATTTCAGCAGCAGTATATTTAGACAGAAAGACTTCCAGAAAGCTTATTAGAAAGCAAGAAATTTCACTGGTAGTAAATTGAGCTTACTCACATTCATGTACTAACAATAATGGTATCGTCAGTATGTAAATTACAACATTTCAAATTGAACAATGGCATTGATTAGTTGGTCCACAGTTTTGTCCTAGCACTTGTATTCTTTTCCTTTGTCCACAAAATGGTTGATGCGAGGACAATGGAAGCATTACAACTCTTGACAATAGCAACTAGCACCAGAAGGACTTTTGCCATGTCAATGTACAGAAAAAAAGGTGCTAACATTAACTACGTGATGCATAGCTTCTAAGGAATGCTAGAATCTACTGGTATCAAAATTTCTCATGGATGTGATATTTCGGACAAAGCCTCACGATCCACAACTGAGGGTTTACTCGGTCATGGAAAGAAAATTCAAAGCAATTAGAGATCCAGCAAATACAAGTACAAATGAAGAATTCGACATAGATCTGCGAATTACTCTTGCAAGCCCCTCTTGCTCACAGCCATGTGCTGGTGACGGGCTCCTATTATTTTCTTGATGTCCCACTAGATTTAGAAGCACACCAGGTAATGCTAAAATTCGCACAGATCTGCGAAAGGCAAGACCTTTTGATTTGAAACCAATTTCAGAATACTTTCAGAACATGCCTTAAAAACAAGAAGCCAATTTCTAGCCAATCTTCCTCGAATTCCTCAGATCTACTCAAGCCAAGAAACACATCAAGATCTACAAAGATCCACTCCAACAAATTGAAATAATCCTACCAGACGAGTAATCGCTTTTAGCTAATCCATTCCCCCCTGAATGGCTCCCTTTAACTGGAGATCCAAGGAAAAAGCAGCTGGAAAGAGAGCAAATCGAAAGTGAGCCCACGCCAAGAAACGAGGACTCAAGCCCTAAAAAAACTCACGAGCATTCTGGAAGCTTCACACGGAGTGGGACGAGCTCGCCTTCCCGATGGCGATGGCTACTAGCGCGGGGCCGCCTCAAGAACCAACGCTCTGGAACATTCGAGAACCAGAAGAAACCTACAGAGAAGAGGCCAGACGAACCTTGTCGCTCCTAGCTCTTCCTGCCGAGACGAGGGAGAGGAAGACGGTTGGAGTCCTGGTGGTCGCGCGAAGGAGCCGTTCGGTACTTCTCGCCGGATAGAGAGCAGAGAGAGACGCTGAGTTTTCCACCGAAGATGATGAGGCTGTTGGAGACTGCACAGTTGCCGTGAATGGCTAAAAAATAGGAAAGAGAGCAGGATAGGGAGACTCTTGGAGATGCTCTGAGACGTTGTCGCTTCCTCAGCCTCTCGGCTACCAAATCTGGAGGTGCGCCACCTTCCTCGAATCCTGGCAGCTGGATCCGAGATGGTACGACCCAGCGGTGGTTGTCGGTGTGGATTCCTTCCCCATCGAGTGCAATTGTGGCAAATATCAACTAAGTAAAAGTGTTGGTATTTGAGATAGGAGAGAGCCAATTCAAATTATTTATGGGAACATACCACTGTTTGAGGGAGAAGGTCGGAGAATTTTTTTTTCTTTAATATTTCTTTTTATTCTTTTTTTCAAAACTAGGCGTCCGGGCTGAGAAATTGCAAAAATGGGTGCCGGTCGCCCGTATATGGGGCGATCGCCCCATGTACGGGCGATCAGTGCCACCTCTAACAGCCAAAAACGGCCAAAATAACGGCGGCCCAGCTCCCAGCCACCTATCTCCCTATGCACGGGCGACGGGTGGGCTTTAACCACCACACGACGCAGTCGGTTCCCCGTGGGAGCAAAGCAGCCGAGAGAGGCCGAGAGAAAAGAAAAGGAAGGGAAGAAGAGAAGAAGAAGAGAAGAAGAAAAGGAAGAGAAGAAGAAGAAGAAGAGAAGAAGAAGAGGGGAAAAGAAAAGGGGAAGAAAATTGATTCGTCGTTTTTTGTGGAGGTAAATTTAGGATTTTTTTTAGGATTTGGTAGTATTTCGAAATTAAATGTAGCTTTTCTTATTTAGAAATTTTAGGAATTGGTAGTGTTTAGAAATTTTAGGATTTGGTAGTATTTAGAAATTAAATGTAGCTTTTCTTATTTAGAAATTTTAGGGATGTGCAGTGCTTAGAAATTTTAGAATTGTGTAGTGTTTAGAATTTTTTTTCGGACTGTGTGGTATTTAAAAATTTAACGTAGCATTTAATATCCAAAAATTGACTGTAGTGTTTAGAAATTTTAGGATTGTGTAGCGTTTAGAAATTTTTGGATTGTGTAGTGTTTAGAATTCTAATGTCGCAGTAATATTTTAAAATTTAATGTAGTATTTAGTTTTTAGAAATTTTAGGATTGTGTAGTATTTAGTATGGACAAATTTAATGTAGTATTCAGTACCTAGAAATTGAATACAATAGAAATATTAGGCAATATTTAGAAATTTAATTCGGTATGGTTAATGCAATGTGGCCCATCGTGTAGTATTAGGCGTATGGTAGGCAAGTCAAATCACTTATTTATAGTCGTATTTTGCAGTACGATCAATGTACGTTTTGTATATTGTATTTTAGAGTAATATTTTTCCGTCGGACGTTGCAGCATGTCGGAGAAATTGTATTTCTAAATATTTTATGGAGATGGGGAGATAGCAAAGGGGGCGGATGGGGTGGATTTATCCTCATTTTCAAGAGTCGTACGGGGCATATGCAGACCGAGCGATAGGACATACAGGGGTTTGTTGGAGTGGATGTCTCGGATGTTCAGTTTGGAGGCCCGCATCGTTGGTTATGGGTCGAGCGGTAGTGAGCCGTGCGCAAGACTGTTTTTACAGAGAGTTGATTTCTATTAACTCGACATCAACATGGAGGAGCTATGTTGGTTTTGCTGAGTAAGCGGGGTTGGCGCTCATGTTATTGGTACAAGATACCGGTAGCTCCATCGGTGTCGCAGGTTCGTGATGTCGGGGTGGACATTACGGGGGAGGGGACGTCAAATGTAGAAAGACGCGAAGAGGAAGGTGGCGAGGAGCCCGGAGACCAGGAGCACGAGACTGGCTGTGGCGAAGGGATCGCGGGGGGCGGGGGGGGGGGCAGAGGAGAAAGTGGTGGAGGCGCGAGGGGTGGCCGACGAGGGGGAGGAGGTGGAGGACATAGTTCACCTGATGGAAGAGGAGGACCGTGCGGATGAGGAAGTCTCTGATGGTGAGCACTCCGACGAGGAGGACAATGCTCCTGAGGTGCCTATCCCTGGTGCGTGGAGCAATTACAGTTTCGAAGACCTAACAATGAATGAAGGTAACGTTGATGCATGGGAGTATCGTGAGAACGAGGTGACGGAGGGGGCCATATATAAAGACAAGGAGGCTACGATGGATGCGGTGAAGTACTTGGCAATGTCTCTCCGACGGCAATTCAGGGTAGTGAAGTCCAGCAAGAAGGAGTACGACGTGAAGTGCGTAGTTGATTCGTGCCCATGGCGGGTGCATGCATACCAGGGGAAGTGGAAGGACTACTGGAAATGCTCCATAGTGATTGAGCATAACTGCGAGCTGGAAGAAGCGGAGCAGGGACACCACAATCTGTCGTCCACTTAGGTGGCAAATGTGTTTTATGGTCAGATCATGGACAATCCCCACCTGCAGCCTCGATCTATTATCACAGCCGTGGAGGAGAGGTTTCAATACAAGATTAGCTACGGAAAGGCATGGAGAGCGAAAAGGACAGCTCTGGAAATACGGTTCGGGACGTACGAGGTTTCGTACGAGAATATTCCCCACTTGCTCAGGGCAATCGCACGTAGGAACCCCGGTACATCCGTCGACCTTGCGGAGTTTCCTGCGAGCGGTGTGTGCGCGGGTAAGTGGGTATTGCAGCGTGCATTCTTCGCCCTGGGCGCATGCATAAATGCATTCTGGCACTGTCGCCCGGTCCTTTGCATGGACGGCACATTACTCATGGGGAAGTACAAGGGCCAGATTCTAACTACGATCGCGGTGGACGCCAACAACCAGGTTCTACCGGTTGCATTGGCATTCGTGGAGGGGGAAAACACAGAGAGCTGGTACTGGTTCCTTGAAAGAGTGAAGCTGGCAGTTGTTCTGGACAGGCCTAATGTTTGTGTCATCCATGACCGACATGCAGGGCTACTAAGGGCGATCGTGGATATGCAACAAGGGTCCGCCGTTGTGGGAGCAGCAAAGTGGCCAGACCTGAGGAGCAGGTGGTGCATGAGGCACATGGGTGCAAATTTTTTCCGTCAGTTCAGTAACAAGGAGCTTATGAACATGTTCAAGCGACTATGCAAACAGAACCAACGGAGGAAGTTAGACGAGCTTTGGAGGACGTTGGATGAACTAACGAAGAAGCAATCAATGAATCCTAGAGGTACCGCTAGTTCATCAAGGAACCCGATGGTGTACCATGAGCAAGGAGAGGACCCCACAACCATGTGTGCGCTCCCGACGGACTCCCCAAACATCCAGCGTAGGCCGGGGACCAACATAAAGAGTTTCACTGAGTGGATACGACATGAGCTTTTGGAGAAATGGTCCCTTCTGCATGACAAGGGCGGCTCGCTCATGTTGTTGGTATAGTGCTACCCGGTAGCTCCATCGGTGTCTCAAGTTCGTGATGTCGGGGTGGACATTACGGGGGAGGGGACGTCAAATGTGGAATGATGCGAAGAGGAAGGCGGCGAGGAGCCCAGAGACGAGGAGCACGAGACTGGCGGTGGCGAAGGGATCGGAGGGGCAGAGGAGACAGCGGTGGAGGCGCGAGGGTTGGCCGACGAGGGGGAGGAGGTGGAGGACATAGTTGACCTGATGGAAGAGGAGGACCGTGCGGATGAGAAAGTCCCTGATGGTGAGCACTCCGACGAGGAGGACAACGCTCTTGAGGTGCCTATCCCTGGTGCGTGGACCAATTACAGTTTCGAAGACCTAACAACGAATGAAGGGAACATTGATGCATGGGAGTATCGTGAGAACGAGGTGACGGAGGGGGCCATATATAAAGACAAGAGGCTGTGATGGATGCGGTGAAGTACTGGGCAATGTCTCTTCGGCGTCAATTCAGGGTAGTGAAGTCCAGCAAGAAGGAGTACGACGTGAAGTGCGTAGTTGATTCGTGCCCATGGCGGGTGCATGCATACAAGGGGAAGTGGAAGGACTACTGGAAATGCTCTATAGTGATGGAACATAATTGCGAGCTGGAAGAAGCGGAGCAGGGACACCGCAATCTGTCGTCCACTTGGGTGGCAAATGTGTTTTATGGTCAGATTGTGGACAATCCGCACCTGCAGCCTAGATCTATTATCACAGCCGTGGAGGAGAGGTTTCAGTACAAGATTAGCTACGGAAAGGCATGGAGAGCGAAAAGGACAGTTCTGGAAATACGGTTCGGGATGTACGAGGCTTCCTATGAGAATATTCCCCACTTGCTGAGGGCAATAGCACGTTGGAACCCCGGTACATCCGTCGACCTTGCGGAGTTTCCTGCGGGTGGTGTGTGCGCGGGTAAGTGGGTCTTGCAGCATGCATTCTTCGCCCTGGGCGCATGCATAAATGCGTTCCGGCACTGTCGCCCGGTCATTTGCATGGACGGCACATTCCTCACGGGGAAGTATAAGGGCCAGATTCTAACTACGATCGCGGTGGACGCCAACAACCAGGTTCTACCGGTTGCATTGGCCTTCGTGGATGGGGAAAACACGGAGAGCTGGCACTGGTTCCTTGAAAGAGTGAATCTGGCAGTTGTTGTGGACAGGCCTGATGTTTGTGTCATCCATGACCGACATGCAGGGCTGCTAAGGGCTATCATGGATGGCACATTCCTCACGGGGAAGTATAAGGGCCAGATTCTAACTGCGATCGCGGTGGACGCTAACAACCAGGTTCTACCGGTTGCATTGGCCTTCGTGGATGGGGAAAACACGGAGAGCCGGTACTGGTTCCTTGAAAGAGTGAAGCTGACAGTTGTTGTGGACAGGCCTGATGTTTGTGTCATCTATGACCGACATACAGGGCTGCTAAGGGCTATCGTGGATATGTAACAAGGGTCCGCCGTCGTAGGAGCAGCAAAGTGGCCAGACCTTAAGAGCAGGTGGTGCATGAGGCACATGGGTGCTAATTTTTTTCGTCAGTTCAGGAATAAGGAGCTTATGAACATGTTCAAGCTGTTGTGTAAACAGAACCAACGGAGGATGTTCGACGCGCTTTGGAGGAGGTTGGATGAACTAACGAAGAAGCAGTCAATGAATCCAAGAGATACCGCTGGTTCATCAAGGAACCCGATGGTGTACCATGAGCAAGGAGAGGACCCCACAGCTTTGTGTGCCGCTCCCGACAGACGCCCCAAACATTCGGCATAGGCTGGGGACCAGCATAAAGAGTTTCACCGACTGGATACGGCACGAGCCTTTGGAGAAATGGTCCCTTCTGCATGACGAGGGCGGCTCGCGTTACGGAATCATGACAACGAACTTGGCGGAGATTTACAACTGGGTAATGAAATGTACCAGATGCCTTCCACTGGTGGGTATAGTCGAAGGTGTCTTACTAGGGACACAGAGACATTTCATTGAGCGATACAAGAGCTCTGCAGCATGTATGTCGGATAATCGACTGTCGTACTCAACGGTTGTATCTACGTACATGTCCAAGAAAACAAGAAAGGCGCAGACACATCGGGTGACACCGAAGAGTGGCGTGGAACGGAGATACCACGTGCACTGTGGTGACCGAGGTCGCAGGGGTGCCCACCGGGAGAGGACTTCCCATCTGTGCATAGTCCGAGCAGCTGAGTGCGAGTGCTCCTGCCAGAAACCACGCCTGCTGCACTTGCCGTGCTCGCACATCATTGCCGCAGTCGCCGAGACGCATCAATCATGTCGTCCGTTCATCTCCCCCTACTACTACAAGCAAAGTGTTCTCAGCACGTGGCATCACGAGGTGTACGGATACCGAGTGGATGGATCGTTCACAACAGCCCTCCCTCCGGACCATCGATGGGTATTGGACATCCGAATGTTGAAGCTGAAGGTCGGGCGTCGAAGGACACGGCGCATTCGGAATGATATGGAAGAGTCCGAGGCGCGTCGCAACCGCGGATAATGTAATTTTCCATGTTGTTCCCATCTTGTATTTTTCAATGGACCGATAAGTTGTAATTTTCGATGTTGTTCCAATCATGTAATTTTCAATGTACTAGTAAGTTGTTGTTCGCATCATGTAATTTTCCGATGTACCAGTTAATTGCTATGAGGATAATGTAATTTTCGGCGTTGTGTGCCTCATCGAACATGTCTTCGTCTTCAGTATGTTTGTAACATGTGATTTTTTTGAGCTCTCTGGACTTCCGTTGTATTGTTTGTTGAGTATGGTACAATTTGTTATTTCGCATTTCATTTTGTGTGCACATTTAATTACTGACAAATTTGTTGTATTTGCTTTGTAACAGGCGACGATGGCGCGACCTTGCCCTGAGCTGCTCGACGCGACCGTGGATGCGACCCACCGGTCTAGGTACTCTGCAGAGCAGAACCGAGAGCTAGGGACACTCCGACCTCGGGTGCCCAACAAGCTGCTTCGCATTGACCCACGCTGGGTTCCACGGTAAGCTGCCAACGCTTGCACTCTTTTACGTACATGTACTTACCGTGAATGCAATTTAACGACGCAATGCACTACATGCGAGGTTGCGGCGGTGGCTTACTTCCTCTCAGAGGATGGTGGAGCGGTGGCGCCCGTTAGAGGGCGAGGAGGTCCCGCGGTTCGTGCGATCGGTCCTCGCCGGTCGCACTCGTGGACCGGTGGAGACCGGAGACGCACACGTTCCACCTTCCGTGCGAAGAGATGGCTCCGACACTGTAGGACGTGTCGTACCTCCTAGGCCTCCCCTATGTGGGTCCGGCAGTTGTGCCGCACGACGCCTCCGTCACGTGGCATGCGGAGTTGTCCGCGCGGTTCGCCGTGGTGCAATGGCACCCAGTAGCCCCTCACCGCCCCTCGAGCGAGGCGAGTGGCACGGACCGACGAAGGCGTGGCTGCTTCAGTTCACGGTGAGTACCTCTTTCTTTGCGAATTAAAAGAGAAGCGCTAAGTTGCTGATAATGTTTGTTACGAACGCTGCAGGCTCAGCTTCTCCACCCGCACGCAGAGGAGGAGGAAGTGGCCCGCCATCTGGAGGCATACCTCCTGTTGTTGTTCGGTTGGGTGATGTTCCCGTCCTCCCACGGGAACACAGTGGACCGGCACCTGGTCGAGTACGCCCAGCACATCGCCGACACCGGAGGATGAGGTAACACACTCGGCTTCAAATCTCGTCTCGGAGAACACGCCTAACTTCCCCATTGTAAATAGATGATGCAGTGATCGTGGGCCTCAGCTGTGCTTGCGGCGACGTATAGAGGTCTGTACGACGCCGTCTCTCGGGCGGAGCAGGACGCGACGATGTCGGGTTGCATCCTACTCCTCCAGTTGTGGTCCTGGGAGCGCTTCTCCGTCGACAGGCCTGTTGTTGACACCGCACCGTACCCCCAGGACCTTTACGGAGACGACCCGGTGGACTGGCCCACCATGGGCCACTACTGGGTCCGACGACAGGTATGCTCCCTCGTATCTTTTTCTCCACTAACGCACTTCAACAACCTCCGCCATTTCTTATTTCCTCGCAGCGGACGTACGCGCACCGACAGGTTAGGAGGTCCTACCTCGAGTTCGTTCGGGAGTTCGACCGCCTCCACGACGAGGACGTGCGGTGGACGTCATACACCACGTACTACGTCCACGCCAGAGCACCTTACGGGGTCTCCGTGCTTTGCACACGAGATGAGGCCTTTTGGCTCACTCGTAAGGTTCTCATCTTTGACCTTTGTGTCGAGGAGTACTCCCCGCACCGAGTGCTACTGCAGTTTGGCCTGTTCCAGTCCTTTCCCTTGCTGCCTCATCACGTTGTCACACGTGGCGCTCATAGGTACTTGCCCTAATCCTACTACTCCGCATCTTTGCAAAATGAATGTGGTGTGTACTTCCTGTTTTTGTATTGCAGGATGACCCGGATGGGTGCTGCAGTGGGCACTCAGTTCGCGCACCGTATGCAGCCATGGGCGGTGCAGTGGGACGCCGCACTCGACGAGAGGGTCACCGAGACCCAGCCGTACGACCCTGACATGTACGATGAGTACATGGAGTGGTTCGCCCCGCGCACTCGCCTCAGGGTGGGGTACACACCAGCACCGTATGTCGCACGGCAGCATCGGTGACTTAACACGCACCCTTCACGCATGTCCCGAGGACAATCGCTCGGTAAGTGTCGCAATCGAAGCTACATGGGCACGTCTTTTTCATGTAAATTGCGTAATAATAATCTGACGTTACATGCAGGCACATCTCGTCGGGGAGGTTGAGGCAAAGGCTATCTCCATGTTGACGCGCCTTCGGGCGGGCATACAGGTGACCACCGTCGAGGCCGAGGCAGCTTGGGATCGGGTCCTCGATACGATGAGGCGGTTGGGTCACTTGGCCACCTGCCGGGGGCGCGGAGACGTCGACGGACGCAGCACACCACATCCCTATGGCCCAGCACCTCGCCCTACCCCGTCGGTGCCTCGTTATGCTCCCACGCAGCTGCGGTGGGGACAGTGGGCTGAGGAGGCTCCTTCCTCGTCTCGCCCTACCCCCCCGGTTCCTCGTTACGCTCCCACACAGCAGCAGTGGGGATAGTGGGCTGCGGAGGCTCCCTCGTCGTCTCGCGCCCCAGCAGGACCCCAGGGTGGTTTCGATGACCCTGCGGACGTCGAGTTCGACCTAGAGGAGTACCTTTCGACCGACTACCTCGCCCCCTCTCAGCTCTCGGGAGCGCCGCCATAGGACACGCCCTCGTCGCCGCCACACTACTCTACGCCTGCGCCGCAGGGCCACCCTAGGAGGGACATCCGTTCGCGGTCACCACTCACCTACCCCACAGGCCAGATCAGGAAGTGTGGCCGTGATTGACTAGTTGTACAGACGTATTTTTGTAATGCCTTTACGTTCAGCAGCATATTGTATAACTGTCCGAGTTAGTAACATGAGAGCCTTATCACTTTAAATTGTTCAAATTCATGTATGCATTGCCTGCCTATTCCACACGACGTGACAACACACCAACGTCTTGGTGCACCTATCGCCTCTAGTTGGGGCGATCGCTCCATACCGTGGCGATATCGGCCCTTTATAACATTCGTTCTCATGAGCGGTCTCGCAAATACGGCAGCGAGAGAGGAAGAAAGAATAGAGGAGGGAGGAAAAAAATTCAGGATCAATCGAAAATGACGAGGCGTGCAAGTGCAAAGGGAAAGGGGAAAGCAAAGGAAGAAGCAAGTGCATGCCCGCGCAATTTAGCGTACCAAGATCTCTTCCTACCTCGTGGAGCTGTAGCACCCATGTGTATGTGCGGAGATCCTTGCAGGCTTGTCCGCTCTTGGGAAATTCCAACTTGGAAGAGGAGGTATTGGAAGTGCCGCAACTACGCCTTCGATCCGCCGGAGAAGAGCCTGAAGGATCGCCGCATGGTAACAATCGTACGGGTTACGTAATATTTGTGAGTGAAACTTTGCTAATTTATGTTTCATGCCGTCACCTCTGCCACTGTGTGAATTTGAGCAGTGGTTTGATATGGAGATCAACCCCAATGACCAACGGCTTCTTGACCAAGCCAACCGGTAGGACGAGTTCGTGTGGCAGCTTCAAGAGCAGCGCGATGCCGCACGCGAGGAGGCACATAGGAAGGAATCGGAGGAGAAGGAGTCCGACAGAGAGAGGAAACGAGAGAGAGCGCGGCGTGCCAGAGATGCCCACCGGAGGCATGGGCGAATGGGAAGTGGCCTTGAAGCACTCAGTAGACATCTGGTTTTAACTTTCAAATTCCTTGCTCGTGGTACTCCTTCCTATTTTAAGCCGTAATAAAGAATGTGGCCTACCTTATTTTCTGCAGTAACCTACGATTAGACCTTTGTTATGATATTTCACATGTTGCCGAAAAGGCTTAAGCATTTCATTGTTGTCTCGACGTTTCATTGTTGTCTTGACCATAATACTTTGGGTTATTGCACTGACAGGATTAATATGCAAAGCAAGGTGTAAATAAAATATTTTTCCGCCATATGGTACTGCATATATCGAAGAGCAAGCCTGGGCCGTTCTCTCTACAAATTACATTTCAACATGATATTTCGCGGGCTGCCGAAAAGGCCTCAGCGTTTCATTGTTGCCTCGACCAGAATACTTTGGGTTATTGCACTGGCAGGATTAATATGCAAAGCAAGGTGTAAATAAAATATATTTCCGCCATATGGTACTGCATATATCGAAGAGCAAACCTGGGCTGTTCTTCCTACAAATTACATTTCAACATGATATTTCGCGGGCGGCCGAAAAGGCTTCAGCGTTTCATTGTTGCCTCGACCATAATACTTTGGGTTATTGCACTGGCAGGACTAATATGCAAAGAAAGGTGTAAATAAAATATTTTCCCACCATAGGGTACTGCATATATCGAAGAGCAAACCTGGGCCGTTCTCCCTACAAATTACATTTCAACATGATATTTTGCGGGCTGCCGAAAAAGCTTAAGTATGTCATGCAAATGAGGTTACTTACAGTCATTTGGTTTATTTAACTAAGTTTATTCGTAATTGTTTCCCCTAAAATGGACACCTAGCACCCTACGAACAAGACATATTTATTTCAGGATTTTTCGAGGCATGGTTTGTATAGTTTGTTCATAATGCACTAAAAAGTGTTTACGTAAAATTGATTTACCTTGTTCTAGTTGGACCTTACTAGTAATGCGACTGCCCCTAGTCGCCTGTTAGTCCGGAACAGACGATTTTGTCCAATACATATAGTGCTTCTAGCTTATGGAATATTTTGGCCAATACATAAAAAATAATACAGTATATCAATACTAAGAGGTACCACGTACTTAAAGATCAGTGTTTGTAACTTATGACCATTTTCGTTACAAATTATTTATAATCAATACTAATAGGTATCAATTCTTTAAAGATTTAAAATATTAAAGTACATCAGTACTATAAGCATTTTCGTTATTTCTGTCCTATTGATTATTCTTGAAAAATTAATTATCAATTAAAATTTTTCTGTCCTATTGATTATTCTCGGAAAATTAATTAAGACCGGAGCCTAGTTTTGCAATTTTCAAAACCGAACGCCTAGTTTTGAAAAAAAGATTAAAAAAAATATTAAAGAAAAAAAAATTCCTTCTTTCTCTTTTTTTTTCTTCTTCCTTTTTTCGCTGGTTGGTATGCCCCTGTCGCCCCTTTCTTGGGCGATCGCCCCTGTCTCGGGCGACAGGGGGGGCCACCGTAACGGCGCCGTGAGGCAGGGCACCTATCGCCCGTGTATGGGGCGATCGCACTATACACGGGTTATGAGCGTCTACTTCTGCAATTTTTCACCCCGGACGCCTAGTTTTGAAAAAAACATTAAAAAGAAATATTAAATAAAAAAAAATTCGAAGGTCGGATAAGGATGAAGAAATGAGTGATATGGGCTTTTCACTGTCCATGAGCCGTAGGAATGGTCACTAGCGTTCGATTGTATCAGATGACAGACTCGTAGCAATTCTGAATTCATAGTTGCAAGTTTCCTTATTTTCCAATTTGAACCAGATTCTATTTCAATGTGGTGACAACGTAAAAGGTGAGAACGTGAGCGGTGTGAATAGTTTGGGCATGGCGGGGTGGTGAAAGAGGAGAACGACTGTTGCATTCTAGGGTCTGTCTGTAGAATCGACTATGTCTTGGGAGTAAAAATCAGTTAGATTTGGGATTATCGGATTGAGATCTGATGCATATATTCACCTCACAAATCCTATAAAACCCCATAACCCTAACTCATCTCTCTTTCTCCCTCTCCCCCAGCTGTCACTGCTCTCATCCCCTCTATGCACCGCCAGTAACCTCCTCAGCGGCGGCACCCACAATACCGACGACTACCTCCCATCACGGTTGCCTATGTTGCCCTCAACTCTAGTGCCACCCCTCCTTGTCCAACACCCTTTCACCACCTCTCCTTCTTCCTTGTCTCAAGTGGCTCTATTGTTTCCACCCACTACCCCAACCACCACTTGTCGGTGGATCTATTGTTTCCACCCACTACCAACCCCGCCCAATACCCTCCTCGTCGCCTGTGTTCGGTGGAGCCACTATCGATCTGCCACCATCCTGGAATCCTTCTAAGCCCGGTGCCCACCAATGAACCCCAAACCTAACCGGTGAACCCAAAGCTTAACTCAACGCCTCTATTGAAGACACCACTGCTAGTAGCGACCGGAGAAGAAGATTATCGAGAGCCTTATTGAATCTTCACTAGAGATGGAGATGGAGGTGGATGGGAGCACGAACCTTGGCGTGAATCGAATGTATAAAATTTAACCAACCCCGTCAAAAAAAAAGAAAGAAAAAAATGTTGTAGAGCACTTTTGTTTTAGAAATTGACCACTCCTTACTTATGCAAGGTTGTTCGTATATTAGCAATCCCCGTTCTTTCTTGACTAGGGAAAAATCAGTTATAAACAAAAGGGAAATTCACAAATTACTATTTAGAATATTGCGGTTCCATGAAATGCCATCATTAAAAATAGGGTGCACAACGAGATCCACAACAGCAGCTGCTTCGGTGGTGTGATGGGGTATCGAGGCAAAGTAGAACCTTCCGTGGGTAGAGGCGGCATTGTTCAGCATGCCGAGTGAGGGCAACAAACGAGCTGCACGGCAGGGGGATTTTTTAAAAATAAAATTACAGAAAAATACTTTAAAAAATAATTATATAAATATACCTCTGTTGCCAATTCAATTGATGATAGTACGACAAAAGATCTGTCGCTAATTCATTTGATAACAAAAGTCTACCAGCCAAATGGACCTATCGACCAAATGAATCGGCAATAAAATTATTGGCTAAATAAAACCATGTCATCAATTCATTTGGTTATAGTATTCTATCGCCAAATGAATTGGTGATGGGCTGAATGAAAAGCTTTGGTCCCCACATGAATTGGTGACAGAGCTCCTATCGTCAAATAAATTGGCGACATGACTTCTGTGATGTAATTATTTTTTCAACATATTTTTTCTCTAATTTTATTTTTCAAAAATATTATTTTAATAAAAAATTCCAGAGTAGAGAGGAGCACCACCGTCATTGCAACATATTTTATCTTGTTCAGTGTTACCACTTTTCCATCGTTCATGTTTGATTATACAATGACACAATTGGTTTCAACTTTCAATAAGAAACTGATGGGTGAACTAATGTCATGCTTTTTCAGAAAGAAAAATCTACTAAAACTGTATGCCCAAAAAATTTGACCGCATACGATGAGATTTTACTAAAATTTGGCTTGTTGACTTTTTTTTCTGAGACCAGATACTGCAGCTTTATTTATTCATCCTAAACTTTGGCTGTACCTAAGATCGACTGACATGTTCAAAATTCATGCACGCAAGGATTAAATGTGTTTTATTGCAAAGTTGGAGAGGTTTGTGAACCTCATAGTCACAGATGTTCTCTCAATCTCAAACGAACAATCCACTATCGGAAATGCAGCAGTAGATATCTGATTTAAGAGACGTGCATTGAGTTTGAACCACAGTAGTTTTTTGCATTGCACGTCTTGGCAATGACACAAATTTGCATAGCCAGTGCACTTGATTTCAGAGATTGTTACATGCGCTAATCATACCTAGACGTGGGTGTCATGCTGCACTGGGCCGACACCGCGCACGGACTATCAGGTCCCGTGTGTTAAACCGTGCCATGCTACCATGGCCCGGCTCGTTTTCGGTGAGCCCAGGCACGGCCCATTTACGATTCGTGTCTTATCAGCCTAAACTCGACCCATTTGTACTATTGCGACGAGAAAAAAGAAGTCAGAGACGTACGGGATGTGGCAGCCATGGCATTAATTCATGTTGAGTGACTGGGCAGGCAGCTCGGCGTGGCGTCAGTGTTGAGGTAAGTACACCTCTCCAGTGGCAGCGGGACGTGCCGACAACTACAGGGCACGACCGCAGCGAGCACGCACAGATGCGTGCGCGGGTGCAGGCGTGGTGACTATGTGCCACGGGCCCTACCACGAGTAGTGCCGCGCGACAAGCGTGCGCAGGTGCAGGCGTGGTGACTGTGCCACAGGCCCTGCCACGGGTAGTGCCATGTAGCCACGTGGGTCGGGCCGTGCCGCATGCCATGCGCAGGGTGGGCCATGCTGTGGCACAGTTGCCACTGTGGTATGCCGTGTCGGCCCGAGCACGACCTATTCCACTATGCCGTGCCATGCTATTTGTTGTGCCTATTTGGCAGGCTTGACATAGCCTGGGCAACCATGCTATGCCGGCACAGCCCATTCCAATACAAGCCGAGCCAGGCTTTGGGCCGAGTCTTGCCCAACGTGCCACGTGCCAGCCCAAAAAAGCTCAGCCCAATGCCCACCTCTAATCATACCAGTATAAAATTTCTACTGTGATTAGCAATGATGCTAATTGCATATAGCAATGAACCGTCCTAGAGCACAAACAGCTGTACCTGCAAGAGAATACCCAAGATCTCTTCTTCCTAACTAAAAGCTCCAGGCTGCTGCAATGTATGATTTAACAACAGTTACAAGAAAGTTCATTGCCTTTAATTTTCGTTAAAAAAGTAGCGCTTGACCATGTCCTGTTGCCTAAGAGAACAGCATATATATTAACAAGGAACAAGTCCATTCTACACCACTTAACTCTTCAAAAAGTTCATTTAACATCCTCAATTATAAAATCAGGAATTTAGCACTTCAAACTTATAAAACCAGATCAATTTACACCTGAAGGCGGGTTTAAAGAGCGATTTTACTGATAAGGATGGTGATTTTTTGTGGTTTTCCTATGTTGGTAGCCGTGTCATCGATTTTTGCTAATGTAGATACAAATAAGAAGGAATGATGACGAGATGAAGAAAAAAAATTTATATAGAGAGAATGAGTGAGAATGAAGTCGATGATATTGATGTCAATACCCTTGAATTGGATCCTCGTTACAAAAACTCGATAGTGTAACTGTCAATATGGCGAAAACTATCTTAAGTGGGATCCAAATCATGAAAACCACCCTCCAAAACTCCCTTATGGTGTAAATTTACCCGGTTCTATAAGTTTGGGGGTTTAAATATCCAGATTTGTAGTTGAGAGGGTTAAATGGACATTTTGAAAAGTTGAGAGATGTAAAATAGACTTATTCCCATTAACAATACCAGGGCATGCAATCAGTTCCTCTCAATTTTCTCCTTGGAGTCCATGATCCAATTCTTCTGTAACTCCATGATACAATTCTTCTCGCTATCAATTGTTTGTGCTGGGGTTCAGGGAACCCTAAACAACTTGATTATGTGAAACAGAACATAACGTGGGATCAATTTTCCACTGCAGCACCACATATACAAAAAATATCATCTCAGGCTAGTAAATTATGGGAGAACCGCCAAGCAAAGACTATTACGTTGGAGGAAATTGTGACTTCAGCAAACATTTCCACTCTCTTAGGCATCGCATCACAGTATCCTATCTGAGGTAAAATCTGGCACCAAAAAACATTGCTCAAATTTTCCCTACATTGTGAAGAAGTATTTGGACATTGAAGCAAGCGTTAATGTAGTGAGTTCTCATTAACAGAAAGAAATTATGCTGGAATATTCATGCCACTTATATGCAAGTTCCTCAAGTCATATTAATAACGTAGTATCGGAGAGTTCGACAAGGACTATCTCTTATCCGCTTAAGGAACATAGCATCATCAACTTCAAACAGCGATTCTTCTATGTCCATTTCGCCCTCACATGTACAATAAATTCATCAAACCAAAAGTAAATGAACCTTGTATATAAAGCAGATCACCTAGAGTGACATCTTCTAAAAGAGACTTTTTACCATACCTATGCATATCAAGTCTCCTTATGCATATTAAGTGAACTAACTATTTTAATTAATGGAAACTTTTTTCCTACCACTAGGTGTAGTTTACTCGCTGTATTGTATCTCACAGCATATCTCGTGCAACAGTTGATACATACATTAAGTATACGAGTAAATAGGTCCACCCCAGATGAACGTGCACTTTTGTGAAGATGGTATGTACACCTTTTGGACATACTTTCTTTTTTTACGTGTGATTATGAAAATATTAGCAAAATAGGCTAAAAACTATTAGCTCAGTTGCAATTTTTTTCCCATGTAGTTCGAATCGGAGCATCTCACAATTAGTGGTTTCCTACCACCACCGCATGTAGTTACCCTCTGTGCCATATCTCACGGTATAGAACGTATCACATGCAACAAAGAATACGTACATGGAGAGAGAGAGAGTGTGCCTATATATATATAGGCAACATATCCAGTGAAAACCCTTTTTATCTTGAAAACTCTGTGAAATTCATGTGTACAAGTTTTCAAAATTTCTAAAAAAATTACCATACGTAGGGGAGATGAGCTTCTACAATCCTACAAAATTTGAAAACCAAACTCAATAACATTTGAAAGATATGAAAAAGACAAACAGCGAGATTAATAGTATTAAACTACGAAAAATCACTATTTTAATTGAATTTATCTTTTTCATATCTATGAGACCCCGTTCTGATGAACAGGAACCTCCATGTGATTACTGTGCTATTGCCTGGATTAGTAGCTAGCACTCACATGTTTACAACATTCATATCATAACCATACTCGCAAGCAAACAGAAAGACTTACATAACAGTATTGATTATACAGAGTTCAGTACAAATTTAAAACATTTAACAGCGGAAACCAAAAGAAAACTGAACAACTCCAAACAGCCTTGCGGTTGCCCACTAAACCCCCAAGCAACTGACTAGGCACCCTAGAAGAGACTATCGTCGAATCCCCCGAGACATGCCTGGAAAAGAACGTCGTCTGGCAGATCGCAGTCTTCTTCCTCTGAGACAACAGATGCAAGATTGAGTACATTAGTACTCAGTAAGACTTATAGTGATTCACAGATGCAAATAAGTAATTATGCAAGCTGAACAATAGACAGGCTATGGTTATTTTGCAGTTGCATAAAAGTATTGAAAATGTATAAGCATATTAGATTGTAACATCGCATTTTAATAAAAGCAATTCAAAGACAATATGATAAGCAATTATTCCACATTTTCAACCCAGTCTACCCGACTGCATAGATCCCCGGTGTCGATCCTTTGACACGAAAGCTGGTTACAAAACGGTTTCCAAAACCAAACCCATTTTTCCAAAAAGACCCAAAAGACTTTAGCATTGGGAGGATTTTCCCCAAGTGCCCATTACCGTGGGCACGACTAATCGATCAGATTTGTCACTCTGCAGAGGTGTATAACTTTACCCACAAGGAATGATCAACCTCTTTTGCTAGGCCAGTTAACACACTTCCTTTGGTGTGTCGGTAAGGAGATCATACATAGCTGTTACATTATCTAGGCGTGGCTTTACACTAGCCCGGGACGTTGGCCCTCACCCTGAAAACAGAGACACTCACCCAAGTCGTGGATCCACATTTATCACACACACACCACGTCTCTATCCAGGGCAAGGCGTACACCGTTGCATTGGTATGTAGAAACCCCTACAGACAGACCTGACTAAAATGTCTGTGCAATCTCCCGCCTTCCATAGATGCAAAGCCACATCTAAACAACTTAATAGGCTAAGACCCGCCCATACAAGCCCTTGTGGTTGCACGAAAATATGGATCTACAACATCCCATTTGCTCGGTTCTTAATCCGACACGGGCGATACTCCACCCTATACTACGTGCATATCCATTTGCACAACCGGCTATTGCCAATAATCACCCGCGTCAAACCATAGTTTTATTTGGAGTTTTTAGCAAACTATCATTAACCACTTCACAAAAAGGACTATACACTGGTTGAAAAGACTAAAAACACAAAGCGGATTGCTTAAGCAGGAATATTATTATGCTAGCGGTTATACCCAAAATGACATTAAGTATGTCTAGTTCCAACTAGGGTTTACAAGGTTCACATGTTCATACAGATTGAGACAAACCATAATGTACAGGATTAACTACAGTTTCAACCAAAATTAGCACTTCTTTGGAGAATTATCCGGATGCATCATACATAAGCAAAAACAACATAAGGTAGGTAAATTATCGGGCTCAATATGTTCAAGGGGTTGCTTGCCTTGCAGCTCACTGTCAGGAATATAATCTGGATCTGCGGAACAGTCGTCTTCTTCTTCGAGGATGTCGGCGTCTACTCGTCGAGAAAACGAAGAACAAAAGAACATTAGTAAACTCCAAATGGCAAAAAGAAAACAGACAGACAAGCAATTAAACACAAGTTCGAACCAAACAGGGGGTTGCTTTTTACGAATTATTTGAATTCATACATCGAATTATAGATGCTAAAATTATTTAGATTAAGAAGGTTTTGATCACTAGCAACCCTAGAAGAGGACATGAAAGAGCAGCACTAGGAAACCACTCTCTGCCTTCTCAAAAATCCAAGAAGTGAACATTCAAAATCATGACTTTTAGGGTTATTCATCTAATGAGATTTATGAGCAACTTCTAACGAAATTAGGGTTTAAATCCTGAACAAGCTAGAGAAAACTTTGGTTAACAATTCTAATGACTTCTCTTAATTTTTAGGGTTTAGACAAGGCTTGAAAACTACTGTTAAAAAGGCTTAGTTGGAAATCTGGACTTAGGCTACAAAATTGGCTAAGGAAATAGACTAAGCAATATCACTTAAGGTTGTTATCCTTATGAAAACTATGTGAAGCACAGCTCTTAAACAGAATATTTTTCTGAAATCTAGTAGTACAAACTTTGGTGATCATTTCTACATTATCCTCTCTAAAATTCTCATTTAGATGAGCTACTTCACACATGGTTGAAAAAGCCTAAATGTTTCTAACATTCATCAAAACATAAAAAGTAGGCTCATTCTACTAACTTGCTTTGCACACAAGCCTTAGCAAAATGGTTTAATTTCTTCAGAACCTGATAGAACATACTATATGGAGTGTTCCTATACTATTTTTACATTCTTTCTCATATACATATTCTATTTTATCAAATGTTGAAAAGGGCTATATGAACACAAAAACTGCCTTACAACATTTCAATCTTTCACTTTCATTTACTACTAAACCATTCATCATCTTTTATTCACTTTCTTCCTAACATCAGGGCATGATCTTAAAAACATTTTAAAACTGAATTTGAACTATTTTGAACCTATTCATAGTAAGTTACCTCTATTTTTGCCATTACAAGCGTTGTTTTCCTTTATTAAATAACCATCACCTATACTTTTTCCTAGGTATCTTCACATGTGCCAGCTCCTACTGATATATGCCCCTCCAAGAGTAATCTTAAACACTTAAACTTTGATTCTTTCTATTATTTACATAACCTCTTCTTTATGCTTAGTATTCATTTTTGTGTAAACATGATATACAACAAGGTAACATGTAAACATTTTTGTTTATTTGAAACCCTTATAATCCAGAGATTCCATAAAAACTTATCTTACTTTAACTGAACCTTCCTAAAAATATTTTATTCTCATAGCCTTATACCTACCCATGAGCATTTTAAATTCCTAAAACTTACACAAAGCTCTTCTATCATTTATTTTTGGATATTCTGAATCTACAGAATTTTACACAAATTTAGAAACTGGTTTCACTAATTTTAGCCAGATGGTTCAAAAGTTATTGGCATTTGAATTTTTGTCCGGCTTACGAAAATCATCCAAAATCTGAAATGGGCTTTCGCTACTGAGAGGCGCATCTTCTCGCGCGCGCAAAAACGCGCGTTCAAGCGTCTTGACTTCACGACGAGCGGGTCCACCGTCACGACTCAGTAGCGAGGCTCGGTTTCTTGCTCGCCGCCGACGAAGCAGCTCCGCCGCGACGGAATGGGTAGCGGTTCTAGCTTCAGCGTGCTAGGGCGCACCTAGGGGTAGCATTTATTCGTGAGGAGGCGGCCGGGAAGGGGGCTGCCACCGCGGGGGTGCGGCGGCGCCATGGCCGAATCGGCGAAAGCTTCACTAACGGCCACCTTTCCGGTGAACTAGGGCTAGGCGAGCTACAGTAGGGTGAGGCGATTCGGACTCACCGGGTGGTTGGGTCGGAGGAGGCCCGAGACGAGCTGCCACCGCGCGCCGGCCGGGAAGAAGAAGGGCAACGGTGCTGCGCAGCTGCGAGCAAAAACAACCCAAATCGGCGGTTGATCAGCAACTCTGAGATGCTCAGGAAGCTCGGGATGGAAACAATTTGAAGAAATGGGGACGAATCGACCTTGCTTGCGAAGTTCTTCCCTTTTGAGCTCTTACGGCGAGTTGGGGAAGAAGACCCTGTGCGGAGCTCTCGGTTTAGGAGGATGGCAAATGCGAGGTGCAGGAGGGCACTGCGATGCGAGTGGAAGGCTTAAGGCCAAACGGGATTGATCGCTTCCGCAGTTTGGGCGCATGGCCTCGGTCGGCTTCTCCTGTGCCGATCGACGAAGCTCGCGCAACCCTTTCCTCCATAGCGATTCGGCAGAGGGCGATCCAGCACCGACGAGGGAAAGCTCTACGCGACGTGGAGGGCGGCGATCATGCCGGATGGGAGTAGTTGGGCCGGACGGCGAAGGACAGAGACGACGTCGTCTCGCCTCGGCCGGAAGAAGAAAGGGGAGAAGAACGCTGCGAGTTGAGGCTGACACGCGGGTCCAGGGCCCACCGATCAGTGACCTGAGGCTTTGCCATAGCCTCGCCAGCGCGACGAGCTCAATAGTGGCTAGGCCCACCTGTCGGCGAGAAGGAGTGATTAATGCGATGAGACTGGGCATGAATTTTCAAGATTTCGCTTTAGTTCAAGCATCATCCTCAGTCAAAAAATTTTCCAAAATTTTTGACCGAAACTTAGGCCCCATTTGGTACGGCTCCAGCTCTATCAGATTCATGAATCTGGTGAAGCTGGGTATTTGTAGCTCCATAGATCCGTGAAGCTGGATCTGTGGGTATATTAAGAATGTTTAGGTATGTCGTATTATTTAATTTTAGACTAAAAATATAAACTTAATTCTATTTATTTTAGCCTACAAGATTCAGATCTTACGTGGAGCTAGAATCTGGAGCTCTACCAAACAGGGCCTTACTTGGAGTCACACATCTTCTGTAAAAATTTGAGATAAAAACACTCTCCGGATGATTTACTAGAATTCTGACACTATGCCCTGCCCTAAATCTTGATTTCGGATTTTGATTTAATTGAAGGTTCATATTTCAATATTTATTTCTCAAACTTTTTGGAGAGGTTCAGATCCTTCTAAAAATATTTCCATAAAATTTTATAGTCAAAATAATGAACAGTTATTTTATAAAAATTCTGACACTCATTTTCCTTATTTTCTAGACTCTCTGTAATTGAATTTTCAATAGGCTTAAACCAATTTATTAAATTATGAAAATTTTACCAGTGGTGTGTTATACAGTCAGAACTTTATAAAAATTTTCTTGGATTTACCTTAACATTGGTTTTTTTTTCATTTTCCTTTTTGATTTACTGTTTCCAGTCAAAAAGCAGCTACATGCTTTATTTACCTTAATCCAAAGCATGTAAAATTTTTATTTATTGGTAAAACTTTATTAACAGCTTGAATAGGACCCATGGTAAAATTTTCTAAATTTTATTTTCACCTTTTCCCTTTGTTTTTCTTTTGTTTAATCTTTTTATACAACACAAAAGTATAAGGAAATTCCAATTGGAGCAAATAACAACAAGAAAACCCAGAAATATTTATATTAAAATTTACATTGTACATCTTTTACTGTTCTAAATTTTTAGGACGTTACAATATCTTTCAAATGCGATTGAGTTTGGTTTTTAAATTTTACAGGATTATAGAAGCTCACCTCCCCTATATATGGTAATTTTTTGAGAATTTTTGAAAAATTGTACACATGGGTTTCACGGAGTTTTCACGGTGTGTGTATATGTATATGTATATGTATATGTACATGTACATGTACATGTACATGTACATGTACATGTACATGTATATGTATAATATTCTACCGCTACGCGTAGTCTACGCGCCAGTTGTAGACTGACCGAACCATGCCATTTAACACAAATCGTCTCCCAATTAGTAAATGACTAATAAATGCTACTTCTTATTTGTACATGAATCTTTCTTTTTTTGATTTAGCCATAACTTTCAAATGAGAATGATTTTGGTTTTCAAATTTTATAGGATTGTAGAATCTCACCTCCACTACGTATGGTAATCTTTTTTGAGAATTTTTGAAAATATATACATGTTCTTTCCATGAATTTTTGGAAATACTGGATATGTTTCCTTTTACTATTTAAATAAATGATATGTTATTAGCTATTACACAAGATATTGCCATACTAAAACAAAGTGTACAAACAGAGCCACTCCTACCATGTAAAATTCATGAAAACTACACGTACAAATTTTCAAATGTTCCTAAAAAATTACTATATATATAGGGGAGGTGAGATTCTACAACCTTGTAAAATTTGAAGAACAAAATCAATATCAGTTGAAAGATATGAAAAAGGCAAATTCATCTAAATAGTGATTTTTCACTGTTTAGTGCTTTGTCAATTTCATATCTTTCAAATGCGATTGAGAAGCTCACCTCCCCTACGTATGCTAATTTTTTGATAATTTTTCAAATATCTTACTGCAAGTCCAACAAATAGAAATAAATTCTTATTTGTGGAAACCACATGTACATGTTTTCAAAAATTCTTAAAAAATTACCATACATAGGGGAGGTGAGATTATACAACCCTGTAAAATCTAAAGACCAAAATAATTATCAGCTGAAAGATATAAAAAAGACAAATTTGGCATACTAGTGATTTTTCACTGTTTAGTGCTTTGTCAATTTCATATCTTTCAAATGTGATTAAGTTTGGTTTACAAATTTTACAGGGTTGTAGAAGCTCACCTTTCCTACATATAGTAATGTTTTGAGAATTTTACACTATAAATGTGCTTTACACAAGATATAGTAACACCTCGAGTAATAAAGAGTAAAATGTTATTTTCTTGATAGTAAAAGATAGCATATCTTACTGTTTATCACTTTGTTAATTTATATCTTTTAAATATGATTGAGTTTGATCTTCAAATTTTATAAGAATTTTTCAAACATTTTACTGTAGGTTCGACAAACAGAACTAAATCCTTTTTCATAAAAACACATGTACAAGCTTTTTAAAAATTCTAAAAACCTTACCATACATAGGGGAGGTGAGAGTCTACAACCTTGTAAAATTTTAAAACCAAAATCAATATCAGTCGAAAGATATGAAAAAGATAGATTCGGCTGAATACTGATTTTTCACTGTTTACCGCTTTGTCAATTTCATATCTTTCACATGCGATTGAGTTTTGTCTTTAAATTTTATAGAGTTATAAAATCTTAGCAGCCCTACGTATGGTAATATTATGAGAATTTTTAAATAATTTACTGCAGTGCTAACAAACAGAATTTAATTCTTGTTCATGAATACTATACGTAAAAGTTTTCAACAATTCACAAAAAAATTACCATACATAGAGAAGGTGAGATTCTACAACACCGTAAAATTTGAAGACCAAAACACATCTCAGATAAAAGATATGAAAAACACAAATTTGGCTTACTAGCAATTTTTCACTATTTAGTGCTTTGTCAATTTCATATCTTTCAGATGCCATTGCGTTTGGTCTTTAAATTTTACAAGGTTATAGAAGCTCACCTCTCCTATGTATGGTAATTTTTTGAGAGTTTTTAAAAACTTGTACATATGATTTTTATGGATTTCATACTATAAAAGTGTTTTACATAGCATATAGTAACACCTTGAGTAATAGGTAGTAAAATGTTATTTTCCTGATAGCAAAAGCAACATATCTTGCTATTTATCACTTTATCAATTTTATATATTTTAAATACAATTGAGTTTGGTCTTCAAATTTTACATGGTTGTAGAAGCTCATCTTCCCTATGTGTGGTAATTTTTTGAGAATTGTTCAAATATTTTACTGCATGTCTAACAAACAGAACTAAATTCTTATTTATAAAAACCATATGTACAAGTTTTTAAAACTTCTCAGAAAATTACCATATATTGGAGAGGTAAGATTCTACAACTCTATGAAATTTAAACACCAAAATTAATCTCAGTTGAAATATATTAAAAAGATAAATTCAGTTGAATAGTTATTTTTCATTGTTTAGCGTTTTGTCAATTTTATATTTTTAAAATGCAATTGAATTTTGTCTTCAAATTTCACAAGGTTTTAGCTCACATCTCCTACGTATGGTAATTTTTTTGAATTTTTTAAAATTTTTACATGTGAGTTTTATGGATTTTACATGAAAACAATGGTTTACACAGGATATAGTAACAACTTGTGTAATAACGAGTAATATGTTATTTTCTGGATAGTAAAAGACAACATATCTATTGTTTTATAAAATCGATGAAACCACATGTACATATTTTCAAAAATTCTAAAAACAATGCCATACGTAGAGGAGGTGATATTCTACAACTGTGTAAAATTTAAAGACAAAAATCATCCTCATTTGAAAGTTATGGTCAAATAAAAAAATTCATGTATAAACAAGAAGTAGCATTTATTACTCATTTACTATTTCGTTGCGTGGGAGATGTTACTGGTTAGCTTACGTGAATGGTTTGAACGCGTTTTTGTCTTGTTTTTGCTTGACGTCGAGTTACGACCAGGTTACGACAAGCGCGTAGCGGCGGGCATGCTTAGAATAGCTCTTTCGTATATATACACACAAACACACGGTAGCGCTATTCTACTCTCAAGCGTAGATTAGTTATTCTGCGCTACGGTAGGAGAAGCGTGTGTAAATCATCCCGTGTACGCCCGTGTGTTAACTAAACCAGTTAAGTGGCCAACCACTAGTAAATGCGTTCGTAGTTTGTATATGAATCTATTTTTCTTTGTTTTAGCTATAACTTTTTACTAGCAGCTTCGATTCATAAATGATGTTCATCAGTAGCTTACTGACAACAAAAGAAACAAAATGATATAAGTCTTGCTACTAAACGCTGCATATGTTTATTTTTACTATCAAAAAAATAACAAGTTACTAGCTATTACACAAGATGTTACTAATCAGAAATAAAATGAACTATCAAAACAAGAGTTTAGTTCTGTTTGTCGGTCCTTTAGTAAAAATGTTATATGTATGATCGTAAACGTAACTGTAATAGATGGTAAAATCAAATAAGAGCTGTTCATAAAATGTTAAGCGTCTGTTTAGTAGTAAACTTTTACACACATTAGTCATTTGATGTTCATTTGACTGTAAGCCATCTTTATCGTGTAAAGTTCATAAAAACCATATGTACATGTTCTAAAAAAATATTAAAAAATTACCATATGTAGGGAAGATGAGCTTCTACAACCTTGTAAAATTTTAAGTCCAAACTCAATCGCATTTAAAAGATATGAAAAAGAAAAATGTACTATTCAACACTATTCAGCGCTTGTCAATTTCATATCCTTCAAATGAAATTGATTTTGATCTTCAAATTTTACAAAGTTTTAGAATCTCACCTACCCTTTGTATGTTAATTTTTTTGATAATTTTTGAAAGCTTGTACATGTGAGTTTCATGAATTTTACATGATAATAGTGCTTTACACATGATATGTAATTTTTTACTATCAAGAATATAACATGTTACTAGTTATTACACAAAATATTACTAAACTAAAACAAAGTAAACTATCAGAATAAGAGTTTAGTTCTATTTGTTCGCCCTGTAGTAAAATGTTATGTGAATGATCGTAAACGTAACGGTAGTAGATGGTAAAAATTAAATGAGAATCGTTCATAAAATGTTAAATATCTATTTAGTAGTAAACTCTTACACATATCATTTTTGGTATTCATTTGACAGTAAACCATCTTTATCATGTAAAGTCCATGAAAATCATACGTAGGAGAGGTAAGCTTCTACAGCCATGTAAAATTTGGAGACCAAACTTGTCGGGATCGGACAGCCTGGCGCGCGTCCCCCTGACACGTGTCCGTTCCCTCTCGTGCCTGGGACTGCTCCTAAGCCAGTGCAGACGCTCCGGCCTACTGCCCGAGGCACCGAGCGGATCGTTACTACGGATCCGACCAAAGGTCCCAAGAGGCCACCGGGGACACTCTTCCCTGACCTGCCGGACCACTCCGAGCTCTTCCCCGACCTGGCGGACCTCTCCGAGCTCTTCCCGACCGGGCGGACCGGGCTCCGACCTCCGCGGCGGACGGGTCCCCGACCACCAAGCCGAGCTCCCGACCTCGCAGTGGTCGGGATCCCCGACCGATCAAGCCAAGGCAAACCCCGCCAAGGGCGCGTGTCAAAGCCTCCACCACCAACACCCACGTGCCCCACTGATGGGTCAATCGGTGACTATACGAGAGCAGTGGCCATTTCCCAAGATGGTTTAATGGTCGAAGTCATGCTTCCATCCCATCGACCGTCACGACAAGATCGAAGACACGCCCCTCCCGAGGCACCAACGCCATGAACAGCAACGCCAACACTCGTCAGATCACTGCAAGCGGTGTACGCGTTTCTGGTGAAATACCTAACCGCCCTGACCAACGAGACTACCGGCCCAGCGTGGGCAGGACGAGCGGTGACCAGTCGACAGGACAAAGGACCAAAGCTCTTAGTATAGGTCACCTCGCCCTTCCCCAGCTCTCGAGGTAACCTGCCCCTTCCTACCGTATAAAGGAGGCAGAACCCGGGAAGAGGGGGGATTCTCCTAGTTAAACCATGAGCACTCTTGAGCAAGGATCCAATAACTCTCGTTTGTAAACTTTGTACAGCCATCTACACAAAAGGCAATACAACACCACCACACGAATCGAGTAGGGTTCGCCCGAACCAAGATAAACCTTGTGTCCCTGTTTGGTTGCACAGTTCCCTGCTTAGTGCGCCCGCCGAGGGTGCCACCCGGACGAGCGAAGCTCTGGGCCTCGCCCTCCGTACGATCCTTCCCCCTCTTTCTTTGCGGTAGGCGGTCCCGATCGTCGACAGCTGGCGCCCACCGTGGGGCCCGAAGTTTCGTTCGTCCAAAATTCGTCATCTTGGCCAGCTCAACACCTCCAGCTCTACTACCAGCATGTCACGAACGGCGAGCTTGGGCACGGGCGCTGTCCCCGAATGCCAAGGCTCCACATCCATGCTCTCGCCATCCTTGCCGCCCCACGAACGCCATGCGTTCGCGGCCGACGGACGTGAGGCAACCCCTGGGGCGGACGACGGTGGCCCAAAAACTCCTCGGGAGGCACATCTGCTCGCCCAGGTCACCATCGACCAGGCCATCGCCGCCATTCGACGAGAGGGGCGTGGTGCGACCCGCTCCCAGTCCGGCCGGTTCGGCCCTCCCCGTCCGCACGAACCTGCCCAAGAACGCCTGCGGGCCATCGCCCGGGTCATGGCCGACTTCGCCGGGGCCGGCTCGGCCCTCTTCCGACGGTCCCTAGCTGAAGAGCTCAACAAGGCGACCGACGGCGTCACACCCCGGCGGCAAGCAAGCTCTCTGGGCTCCGAGTCTCGCCCCGTGACGGCCAGCGGCCCCCTGTTGCATGATCGCCGGCCGCTTCACCGGCAGGATCCCCGCCCCCGGGCTCGCACCCCAACGCCATCTTCACCGCCTCCCCAACAGGAAGGGTCGACGCGTGGGCTCGCCCGTCATCACGGGCGTAATAACGACGCCGTTCGACAAGCAGTATTTCAGAAGTCCTCTCCGGACGCCCAACTCGGCGCACGAAGATCCAGAACGCTATGACGCCACCGCACCGCGGCGCCCCGTTGACCATCACGGCCGACGCGGGTGCGCCCGCTCGAAGTTCTCCCTCGCTTACCGGTGATTTACTTGACGCTTCTAGCAAGCGCGGCAGACTCTTCCGACCTCGGCTGCCGGCGTTGTGCGATCTCCGTCGGTCTGTTGGCCGGCATTTAGTTTAGGCGATGATGGAGCGGTTCGACGGGACCAAAAATCCCGAACCCTCTCCATCTACTCTACCGCCATCCCGCGCCGAGGGGACGAGGCCGTAATGGCCAACTACCTCCCCACCGTTCTGGACGGCGCCGCCCGCACCTGGCTCTTCAACCAGGTGTCCGGCACCTTCCGGTCGTGGCGCCAGCTGAGGAGCGCTCTCCACTCCAACTTCCAGAGTTGATACGAACGGCTTGGCGGAGAGGACTGGACCGTGTTATCCAGGAAAGGGGAAAATCTGCGGGACTTCGTGGCGCGGTTCACCGCGTCGTAAACTCGATCCCCAATGTTTCCGACAAAACCGTCATCAAGGCTTTCAAGTTTGGCGTCCGAGACAGACGCCTTACGGAGGACCTCGAGATTGCCACAAGACTCACCATCGACAAACTATTCCGCATGATCGAGCGCAGACGCGACGCGGATGATGATGTCGTTCACCGAAGCATGACTATGACCGAGGCAAGCTCGGCCTCGCCTTCGGCAACGAGGCTACGCGGCGCTAAGGAAGGAGACCCGGCCTACGCGACAAAAAGGCGGAAAAGATCAAGGCGTCGAGGGCGCCAGCTCCGCCCTGCCGCCACGGGCTGACGACAAGCGTGAAGGGCGAGCCGCCCGGCCCGACCGCCGGGGCCGGCCTCGCAGAACCATCCGCGACCGCAGCAGGCGCCGCGTCGGCCCCAACAGGGGCAAGGTCGGGGGGACCCCCTCCACGCGAACATCCGAGCTTGGGGCAATGAGGAACAGCCCGACTTCGACGCCAACATGTTTTGCCTGTTCCACAAGATCCACGGCCTTGACTGCGGGTCTGCAGGACATGGTCGCTCAAGCCGACGCCTTTATAAGGGGACTGGGGAAATGCCCACGCTACAAAAAGGCGATGAACGGCCAGGAGGAATCGACGCTGGTCAGGCTCAAGCGGGCCCTGACCTGGAATTCCAACAGGGTGACCGCCGTGTGGACATGATCTTCGGTGGTTCCTCCGCATACAAATCTCGGCGCTGAAGTGAAGGACGCCGCAAGGCCGCCTATCAAGCCACCACCGAAGCCCGCCGACTAACCTCCGCAGATGGGGCGCCGTCCCTATCACCTTTCCCGGACGACGCCCTGGGATGTCCCGAGACTTCAAAACTCTGCTCCGTCTTTGCCCCGACCATAAGCAACGCCGTCGCTGGTCGAGTCATGGTCGACGGGCGCCTCAACCTACTCCTAGCCAGCGCCTTGGACCGGATGCAAATACCCCGGTCGAAAATCAAGAGCATAGCGATCCCCTTCTTCGGCATCGTGCCGGGAAGCTTGACCACCCCCCTGGGGCAAGTGGTCCTCCCCGTCACCTTCGGCAACTCCGTGAACTTCCGCACCGAGATGATCACCTTTGAGGTCGTGAACGGCGATCTCCCCTACAACGCCATCCTCGGGCGCCCCGCCCTGGTCAAGTTCATGGCTGCGAATCACTACGGGCACCGGTGTATGAAGCTCTCAGGGCCCGGTGGCGTCATAACGGTCCGCGGCGACCTTAAGACAGCACACGGTTGCAAAGAAAAGGCCCTGACGCTGGCCGGCATACTGCCCCAGTCGGGCCCCGAGATCACCCCGAAGGACGCCCGTCAGAAGACGGCTATCCAGCCAAACGGACCGACCAAGGCCGTGCAGCTTGAGGAGGGGGGCACGGGCAAATGCGTCTGCATTTCTGCCCAGCTCGATCCCAAATAGGAAGACGAGCTCGTCACCTTCCTCCGAGATAACAAAACCATTTTCGCATGGGAACCGGCGGATATGCCCGGGGTCCCACGGGAGGTGATCGAGCACAAACTGCAAACAAAGCTCGATCGCAGACTGCGCGCCGAAGCTTCGGCGATTCTCTTCTGAGAAGGCGGCCATAATCAGGGAGCACCTCGACAAGCTCCTTAAGGCCGCTTCATTCGCGAGGTCAACTACTCCGAATGGCTAGCCAACCCTGTGATCGTACAAAAAAAGGGCGGGAAGTGGCGAATGTGTGTCGACCACACGGGCTTGAACGCTGCATGCCCCAAAGATAACTTCCCGCTCCCTCGCATAGACCAGATTGTGGACTCCACCGCCAACGCCGAGATGTTTAGTTTTCTCGACACCTACTCCGGATACCACCAGATCAAGCTCGCTGCGGAAGACGAAGACAAGACCGCCTTCATCACGTCGTTCGGAACCTTCTGCTACACGACCATGTTGTTCGGCCTCCGCAACGCGGGCGCCACGTTCCAGCGGCTAATGGCCAAAACCTTCGATCCGCAGATCGGCCGGAACCTCGAGGTGTACATCGACGACATCATCGTCAAGAGCCCCTCTAAAGCTAACCACGTCAACGACTGCCGAGACCTTCGCCAACCCGAACAGTTCGCATCGCTCAACCCAAAAATGCTTCTTCGCACGGCCTCCGAAAAGTACTGGCTACATGATCGGGACGGGCGTGGGCCCAACCCGAGAAGATCGAGGCGATCGAGCGGATGACCGCTCGACCTCGAGCAAGCAAGCAGAGCCTCACCGCCGCATCATCGCCCTCGGCCGCTTCATTTCCGGCTTGGCGAGCACGGCTGCCTTTCTTTAAGATCTCGCGCGATCATAAGGGTTTCGAGGGACCTCAAGCCTGGGCCGTCTTCGACGAGCTCAAGGCGTACCTTCGCGTCCTCCTCCACGACAACTCCACAACAGGAGAGGTGTCTATTTTACCTCGCGCCGCGACCCAGGCCGCCGGCGTGGTCCCGGTAGCCGAACGGGTAGGGGCGGCAAGACCGATCTACTATATTAGCGAAGTACTCCACGGGCCGAAGGAGCGCTATCCCCAGGTCCAGAAACTCCTCTACGCACTCTTCATGGTCTCGCGGAAGCTCCGACACTACTTCCAAGCACATGCGGTGGTCATCCCGAGCGGCCTCCCGCTCGGGGAAATCCTCATAAACCCTGAAGCCGGAGGTCGCGTCGCCAAATGGGCCATGGAGCTGGCCGAGTTCGACCTTCGCTTCACGGCCCGCACCGCCATCAAATCACAAAGCGCCGCGCACTTCGTGGCGAAGCGAACGACGAGCTCGCCTCGAGCCCGAGGTCGAAGCCGAGGACCCGTGGACTATGTTCTTCGACGGATCGAGATACTTTGAGCGCTCAGGGGCCGGCGTTCTCCTCATCACCCCTCAAGGTGACCACTTGCGATATGTGGTCCGCTTTGGCTTTCCGCTACCAATAACGCGCGGAATACGAGGCCCTCTTGGCCGCCTCCGAGCTCGCAAGTCCTTAGCATCCGCCACCTAATCGTGAAAGGAGACTCTAGCTCGTCGTCAATCGAGACAACAAAGTCTACCAGGTGTTCGAGCCTCGATGGCCAAATACTCGCCGAGGTACGCAAGATGGAGAGATGGTTCAAACCCGAGGATCCAAAGACGCATACCAAGGAAAGACAATTCCACCGCCGATCTCTGTCTGTGCTCGGATCATCCGCGACGAGCTCCCGCTCGGACGCCATCCTTGAAACCTTGGCCACACCGTCCGTCGCCGACCAGAAGACCCGTGGCCTTCCTCAAACGCTCCGACATGGATGGATCCATTCATCAAGTTCTCGACCAAGGAGCTCCCACCACTCGCCGAAAGGAGCAGCCCGTGACGGCGTGCGGCTCGTCACAGCTCATCTACGGGCAGCTCCACAGGTCGGGGGCCTTGGGCATTCTCAAAAATGCATTACTCCAGAAGAAGGTAAATATCTGCTCAACGACATACACTCTGGCCTGTGCGGCGCTCACTCCTCTTTCAGGACTATGGTCGAGAAGGCCTTCAGGATGGGTTTCTTGCCAACGGCGCCGAAGATGCCTGTGGCATCGCTCGCTCTTGCCACCCCGCTGGGCCACGTCCGAAAGTGAAGCAACCACCACGCCGCACCATTCCTCGCCTAGCCATTCTCGACGTGGGGCCTCGACATTCTCGGTCCCTTCCCGTGGTCGGTCGGGGGGAAGAAGTTCCTATTCGTGGCGATCGACACCTTTTCAAAATGGATCGAAGCGTAACCGGTCTCCGCTATCACCGCCAAGGTCATGGTAAAGTTCTTCCGCTCCTTCGTGGTCACGAGGCACGGAGTCCCTTGCGTGATCATCACCGACAACGGAACGCAGTTCACCAGCGAGCTATTCCAAGAGTTCAGCGCGGATATGGGGACCAAGGTCTGCTATGCCTCGGTGAGCCACCCCCAGAGCAACGGGGCGGCCGAGCGCGCCAATGGGCAGCTCATCCAAGGGCTCAAGAAGTGAGTCTTCGACGAGCCTCGCGCCGCGCCGGGCATGGGTGGATGAGCTCCCATACCCTTTGGTCCGCCCACACTCGACCACCGGGCATCGGGACAAGCCCTTTTCACTGCGTCTTGGGCCGAGGCGTCCCCGCCGCCCGAGGTCGCGCTCCGTTCCGTTAGGACGAGCTTGGTCGACCATGTCGACCTCGAGCAGGGGCGGTCCCTCGACCATGCCTTGGCGGAAGAAGTAAGGTGCCACGCGCTTCTGCGCTCGGCGCGCTACCTGCAAGATCTCCGCAGACATGCTGCCCAAGCCGTCCGACCCAGGGGCTTCCACGTCGGGGACCTGGTCCTACGACGGATCCAAGATCGCTCCCACACCAATAAGCTGTCCCCGCTGTGGGAGGGCCCCTTCAGAGTCTTCTCAACAAGCCGCGCGGGAGCTTACCGTCTGGCGGTCCCCGATGGCAGGGAGCTCGCGAGCTCGTGGAACGTAGGCCAGCTCCGGAAGTTCTACGCCTAGCGCCCTCTTCGCCTCGCTGCTAAGTTAAGGTGCCTCTTTCTTTGTTGCTGTGTTCGTTCCTGTATTCTGAATTCTGGCGCCTCGGGGCATGCCCAAGGCTCTCGTGTTGCCATCCCCTGGTCCGGCCCAGGTTCGTGGCCATAGTAAAGATTTCTTCCGATTTCCGTGCTAATCTCTTTCGATTTGTAGAAGGGTTGATGTTCCGCCACGACCCTAAGTTGCAGATTCCTTCGGTCGAAGGTCGCGCCATCTTAAAGGCCCTCAGACGTGGCGTCTCGTCCGTCCCTCCTTTTAACCAAAGTAATTTTTTCTTAGAACGCCTCGGGCGGCCCGACCCCGCGGCGTGGCTATAAGGGCAACCATAAGGCCACGCGGCGGGCTCGGCCTCGGGCTGTCCATGCGTGTTCTCTCTTGCGTACTGGGTCACGCTTCTAGGTTCACTCGGATGAACAACCCGAGCCTGGGCATTCCCAGGATCGGGGGCCGCGGCAAAGCGATTGTTATCGGGGTAAGCCAGCCATCCCCCCGTGCTGCCAACCATTGAACGTTCTCAGAGGGCGCCCCGGGCCTGATGACTTTTCCCGGGCTCGGAGGTCGTAGTTTGGGATTCACCACCGGGGATGACTATCGTTCTAAGCCGACCTTTCCCCCGGGGCCGGGTGGCCAGGTTAATCTCTAAACCGCCCTCTGAGGGGGTCTTACCGAGCTCGATGCATTCCCGAGCTCACCGAGTCAGACCCAAGGCCGAAAATCTGGTTCAGCCTGAGCTATCCCAGGTCGACCAGTCAAGTTATGCCCAAACCTGTGTACTGCCAGGCGAGGCCTCGGTGGGGACCACGTTCTCCCGTTCGCCTCGGGGATGCCGTCCCGAGCCGACGATTCCCGCTCGAGGCCGCAGAAACGATTCTTATTGGAGTAAGCCGGCTATTCCCCGTGTTACCGACCGTGGATCGCCTCGAAGCGCCGCCCGATGACATTTCCAGACCCGGAGGCCGCGACCCCTAAGATTACCACCAGGGATGATCTCGGTCGCAATGAGTCACTTTGCCGCAACAAGCCGACTTATTCCTCGTAGCCAAATTACCGAGACATGTCAACCCGAGTCGTGCCTGGGCCCGAGTGATTTCGGGCGAGGCCTCTGTTGAATCAACATCGGGCATCGACACCACACCTAAACTGGTAATTTGGGCAAAAGGCGAGGCCTCGCTGGGGGTCCGCAGAACGTGCTCGCCACGCGCCACGATCCAAGATCGCTCGACCCTTCCAAGAAATAGCCCGCACAAAGTACACAGTGGCGGCACAGACCGACAAATAAGCTAAGTTCTCCGAAGAAACACAACTCTATAAAGCTTAGCATAAAGTTGTTTTATCTTTACAAGGGGGAATCTTTCGCCCCCGGACCCATCTGCTAACTTTAAAGTTTACAGAGACATGTCTCGGGCGAGTTTTTCCCATTCAAGGTCGAAACCTCCGCCGCAGTACGATGACCTCGGATTCGGCCTTGTCAATCCGGCCATGGCCGCTTTGAGCCGGGCCAAGGCGTCTTCCCTACCGAGCCACTTGGCGCCAGCCTTCTCTCCAAGACTAGCATTCCCGGCCTCGCCTCGCCCACCTTGGTTTCGCTCCGATGGCCCTCGCCTCCAACCTCGCGATCGTCTTCTCGAGCTCGGCCGCTGGCCTCGACCTTGAGGAGGGCCCCTCGCGGCGACTTCTCGCCTCGGCGAAGGCCGGAGATCTCGAGCTTGAGGCGCTGGATCTCCGTCGACGCGCTCACGCGGTCCTCATCAAAGACGTCCTGCGCCTCTTGACGGAATCGGGCAAGGGTCTCCTCTGCCCTCCTCCGCTCCCCCTTGACGGCTTCGGAGAGCGCTATGGCGTATATCTCCTGGGCCACACGCTCCCGCTCGGCCTCGACAGCCCGCGCGAGCTCGAGGGCCTGGGCCTCCTTCAGGCACGAGATTTCCTCTTGACCGCGTGACACGGTGGCTTTTAGCTCGGCGATGTCCCTCTGATTGGCCTCGAGGACACCGCATAAGGGCCGGAAGGCGAGCGCATGTTCGCGCGCAATGTTGTACCCCCGAGAAACCAAATTACAGACTGCCAAGGCAAAGAAAACCCGCCATGACCACTAAGAAAAGGAGGGAAGAAGGAGCCGACGCCACGATCGATCTTACCTCCACTAGCCGGTCTTCCAGTCAAGACAAGTCGACAACACCATCGTAATCTTGGCAAGACGCTCAGCTTGCGTCCTCGGCCTCCGCCACCGCTATAGCGACGGCACACCCCGAAGGACCAGGGGGATCCTCTCCGGCCACGGCAATGGCGGCCGGACCTTCTGGGCCAGCAAGTGGCTCGACGACCCCCTGGCCGCCCTCGATTGCGGGAAGGGTCCTCGGCTCGCCAAAGGTGGACGGCCCCACCCGGGGCACGACGACAACGCCGCCCTCGATCACGGGCTCAACAACCGAAAGCGCCCCGGTCGGAGGCATCGGGGTCGGACGATGGACCGGTGCCACGACCGCCCCGGTGTATGAGCTGCACGCGGCAAATTATCAAAAGATGCTCAGTCGGCCCCACCACCGCGAAGTTAAGAAACAGGGGGAAACTTACCGTGCCGAACGGACGCGCGACAACCTCGCCTTCTTTAGCGCCCTGCTGGGCGAGGCCGCTCCGCTTCCCGAGGGCTCCTCCCGTGGACGCCCACCGGGCGCAACGATGACGCCACCCTCGACTGCGGCCCCTTCGGCTACGGCGCTCCGCAGCAGCACCCCCAATCACGACGTCCTTGGTCGTGGCGCTTTCAACCAACCTTCCTCGGCGCCCGTCCTCCTCGGGGGCGCGGCAGCAAGATCGCCGCATCCTCGGCCGCGGCACGAGGCGGTAATCATCCTCATAATCCTCCTCCCCGGCCTCGCCCTGGACCACAGGAAAGGTCGGTACCCTTCGGACGCCCGAACGCCGCGATGGGGTGGGATGACAAAAAGTGTATGGAGGCCGTACACGCGTGACCGCTCCTCGGCGGCAGCAGAGGACTTCCCTCGGAGCTTGTTGTCGAACCCGTTGTTCGCCAAGTGCTCAGGCTCTTGCGGCCGAAGCCGCCTCTTGTTGCTGACGAAAGCGAGGGTTAGTGGGTGAACCAAAAGAAGAAAAAGAAAAAGGTGGCCTGACGCATCAAGCTCGAACCCGCACCCCGAGCTCGGGGTCTAAACTCACCATGATTCTGGCCGCCCACTCGACGTGGGGCTTCTCGCGATTTGCTTTGGGGCGCCGAGGGCCGCCTTCTTGCCCCCTCTTGCCTTTGTTCGGGCAGAAACGGTAGCAACCGCTGGTCAGATCCCGAGCTCTTTGGTTGCCTACACGAGCTCACCACAATAAGCATCTGAGTCCGAGCACCCAAAGCAAGGACCAAGGTGAAAGGCTATTACCTCGCTGCTACGCCCCAAGATGTTCTTGGGGACGTTGCCGCCGAGGTCGAAGGAGTTGGCGGCCTTCCCGAAGATCTCCTGCATCCTCGAAATGACCCATGCCGACCTCGGTGCTCACGACCCGATTCCGCAGGTAGTCGTAAACGGCCGTCTTCCCCTTAAGGCCCCGCATGGCGCATGCGTGGATAAAGGCGGCCACTTCCTGGTCGTCCACCGAGTCCTCAGGCTCAGGGGTCTCCCGCTTCCTTCGACCGCGACGCCAAGAGTAGCAAGCCCGCCTCCTCGCCCTTCTTCAAATAAAACCACTTTTCGCCACGGCCCGAGCGAGTCCCGGTCGATTTGGAGAAAGGTGCAAGGAGTCCCGCCTCGTAGTCGAAATAGAGGCACCCGACGACGGGTCTTTCGAGAAGCGGGACGAGGAGTAAAACGAAGAAAAGCGAGGGGTAGGAGCTTGCCCAGAACCCTCGCAAAGATGTGCGAAACGGAAAGGAGAAGAAGGAGTTCGCACTGTTCACGAGTTCGACCTCGACCGCGCGAGGACCGCAGCCAAGAAGTCACTTTCCGGTCTCAGCCCAAAGAGCATGTATCGCTCGTGCTCACGATCTCGCCATCCCAAGGTCGCGACTTTCTCCCGGAAGAAGCCGCCAGAGAACGGGTCCGTAAGCCCCAAAGACTCCATCTCCTCATCCGCTCTGCGGTGAGTGTGCTCCTCCCAAACTCTCGCCATAGAATCAAGGTCAAAGGGAAGGGGAGAGCGGGTCGCAATCAAGGGCTAGAAGGCGTTGACGCAGAGGGAAGAGGAGGAAGAAGGCAAAAGCACGAGAAACGGGAAGTGAAATCCTAAAGGGTAAGACCCCTCTAGTTTTAAAAGACGCCTCATCCACCGGCGTCACCATCACCTCAAAGGCGCCAGAGGCCGGCGGGCGAAGCCAAACGTCGGGGGCCTTTCAAAACCCCCGTACGGGCGCGTCCCTCCACGCATCCTACTGGACTTATTCCTTCAACTTCCCCGTCCACGAGGCCCCTGGGCTTCCTGGGCCCGTCCGGGAAAACAAAATGGCAAAGCCCGGCGTATGTGTCCCGATGGGGAATCCTCTTCGAGCAAGACATCGACTCAAGAGCGCCTAGAGTCTCGCATCGCTTGAGCCTCGGGGCTGGTTGTCGGGATCGGACACCGGCGCGCGTCCCCGACACGTGTCCGCTCCTCTGCGTGCCGGGGACTTCCTAAGCCTGCACAGACGCGTCCGGCCTCACCGCCCGGGCATCGAGCGGATCGTTACCACGGATCCGACCAAAGGTCCCAAGAGACCACCGGGGACACTCTTCCCCGACCTGGCGGACCTCTCCGAGCTCTTCCCCGACCTGGCGGACCTCTCCGAGCTCTTCCCCAACCTGGCGGGCCGGGCTCCCGACTTCCGCAGCGGGACGGGGTCCCCCGACTCCGACTAAGCTGAGCTCCTGACCTCCGCAGCGGGTCGGGATCCCCCAACTCCGATCAAGCCAAGGCAACCCCCGCCAAGGGCCGCGTGTCAAAGCCTCCACCAGCCAACAGCCACGTGCCCCACGGATGGGGTCAATCGAAGTGGCTATACGAGAGCAGGTGGCCATTTCCCAAGATGGTTTAATGACTGCTGAAGTCATGCTTCCAGTCCCATCGACCGGTCACGTACAGTACGAAGACACGCTCCCTCCCGAGGCAGCACCAACGTCATGAACAGCAACGTCAACACTCGTTAGGATCACGCATGCGGTACGCCGCTTCTGAAATACCTAACCGCCTCGACTAACGAGACTACCGCCCAGGCGTGGGCGGACGAGCGTGACCAATGACAGGACAAAGGACCAAAGCTCTTAGTATAGGTCACCTCGCCCTTCCCCAGCTCTCGAGGTAACCTGCCCCTTCCTACCGTATAAAGGGAGGCAGGAACCCCGGGGAAGAGGGGGGATTCTCCTAGTTAAACCATGAGCACTCTTGAGCAAGGATCCAATAACTCTCGTTTGTAAACTTTGTACAGCCATCTACACAAAAGGCAATACAACACCACCACACGAACTGGAGTAGGGGTTCGGCCCGAACCAGTATAAACCTTGTGTCCCCTGTTTGGTTGCACAGGTTCCCCTGCTTAGTGCGCCCGCCGAGGGTGCCACCCGGACGAGCGAAGCTCTGGGCCTCGCCCTCCGTACGATCCTTCCCCCTCTTTCTTTGCGGTCGGCGGTCCCGATCGTCGACAAAACTTAATCGCATTTGAATGATATGAAAAAGATAAATGTACTATTCATCACTATTTAGTACTTATCAATTTTATATCTTTCAGTTGAGATTGATTTTGATTTTCAAATTTTACAGAGTTATAGAATCTCCCTTCCTCTATGTATGGTAATTTCTTAAGAGTTTTTGAAAACTTTTACATTTGGTTTTCATGAACGAGAAATTAGTTCTGTTTGTCGGCGTTATAGTAAAATATTTAAAAAATTCTCAAAAAAATACCATACTTATGGGAGGTGAGCTTCTACAACCTTGTAAAATATGAAGATCAAACTAAATTTTTTTGTAAGATATGAAATTGACAAAGCGCTAAACAGTGAAAATTACTATTCAATCGAATTTGTCTTTTTCATATCTTTTAGCAAAAATTGATTTTGGTCTTCAAATTTTACAAAGTTATAGAATCTCACCTCCCCTATGTATGATAATTTTTTAAAACTTGCACATATGGTTTTCATGAATTTTAAATGGTAGAAATGGTTTACACAAGATATATTGTCTTTTACTATCCAGAAAATAACATGTTACTCGCTATTACACAAAGTGTTACTATACTGAAATAAAGTGAACTATCAGAACAAGAATTTAGTTCTGTTTGTACACTTTGTTTCAGTATAATAACATTTTATGTAAAAGCTAGTAACATGTTATTTGTTTCAATAGCAAAAGGCAACATATCTAGTATTTTCAAAAATCCATGAAAAATACATGTACATATTTTCAAAAATTAGTATACATAGAGGATGTGAGGTTCTACAATCTTATAAAATTTGAAGACCAAAATCATTCTCATTTGAAAGCTATGGCTATATAAAAAAAAGAAAAGATTCATGTACAAACAAGAAGTAGCATTTATTAGTTGAGAGACCGTTTCGTTGCACGGAGTATTGAATGGCTTGGTCGGTCTGTGTTAATTGGGCTTGAACGTTCTGCGTTAATTGGCTGGAGCGTAAACTACATGTAGCTATATATATATGAAACATATATTTTTGAAAAAATATACTCAAGTTCAAAGATTTTGAACAAATTTAGATTGCATACTTTGCTGATTTATATATAACCAGCAGATATCTACAATCAAACTATCATAAAAAAAGGAAACTCTATTTTGAATATTTGTTCAAACTTGTTTGAACTAGTTAAACTCTACATCCTAAAAATTTCAAAAATTTCTGGACATAGGAGAATATACTCATTTTGGATTATGGAGGCTATATATATAATATTGCATAGATTCAATATGCTTCTTGCAGAACAATACCTTCCACATCAGAAGTCATTATCCACAAAAATGCAACCAGTTGTGTTACAATCATGGTTCAAAATCTCGCCGAGATTTCAGATTTCGCCCCTACCCCAAGATTCCAAATCTCAACGGGATTAATTTTTTTTGAAAATGTTCAAATTGCTACAGTAATCCAGCTAAATTTCAGCCAATTTCCTTGGTTAGAATCCTTGGTTCTCAACCCGTGTTCGAGTCTTGGTAACGGCGGAATTTTTTTATGGCATCAGGCGCTAAAAAAGAAAGTGAAAGATACATTTACAAATTATGTATTAGAGCTTATAACTGACAACTTCTGTTGAGTCTCACCTTTTTTTCAATAACATTCTGATGATATGATTGAGCAGATGAGAGTTGGGAACACAGGCACTCTTCTCCATTGATAAAAAGAGATAGTCGGCTTCTTCCAGCAATCCTTCTTTTATAAGATTCGTCCTCATTATGCTGTAGGTACGAACAGCAGGCACCAACCCATTGGCTGAGACAGAAGAAAACAAATCCTTAGCTTGTACATTGCACTAATCATAATATTGGGCAAGCAACCACCTCCTTCATCAGTCATCATCGGAAGCATCTGTCGAAGGACCCTCTCAGCCTAGTCCATTGCCTTTGACTTGCACAGTCCATTGATAATCGAGTTATGAGTCACAACATCCGGCAAAATCTCCTGCTCTACCATTTCATGGAATAAGTCGTAAGATTTGCCCACTTCACCCTCCTTAAAGAAGCCATCGATGAGCGTGCTGTATACAAACACATTGGGCGAGCAGCCACCTCCTTCTTCAGCCATCATTCGAACCATCTCATACGCCATCTGGCTTCTCCTACGGCCGAAGAACACCTTCAGGAGAATAGTGTACGAGATGACATCAGGAACACAGCCCAGCTTGGGCATCCTGCGGAGCAGCACGTCCAAAGCTTCCTCCGTCCGTTTCGCGTCGCAAAGGACCCGGAGGAGGCTGCCGAAGGCGATGACGTTCAGCCCGATGCCCGTCCTGAGGAGGCGGCCGAAGAAGGCGTGGTGACGGCCGTGATGAGGCGGAGTTGGAGGTGGTGGTGGCGGAGGCGGGACGTTGGCGTGGAGGAGATGGCCATGAGAGAACCGGTCGATCGTGTGATAAGCTGGATGCAGCTTGCCTTTTGTCATCCCACCCGCTTACTGTGCCAAAGATGATAGATACTTAGTTTGCCCAAGTGATTACATAGGATTTGGATTCACGGTTCCCATTTTTAAAACAAAATTTATTGTGAACACAGACTCTATACCCTATGTCGATTCAGATTTAACAAATCTAATTCACGATTCACGAAGATTACAGCGAATCCATTGACTACGCGGAGCTGACGCTACAACAGACCAATGCATTGTAATGGTTTGGTTCCGTTTAACAAATCTAATTCGCGATACACGAGGATTACAGCTAATCCATTAACTACGTGGATCTAACTCTACAACAGACCAATGCATTGTAATGGCTTTGTTCTGTTTGTATGTGTGTCAGCAGGATATCCGGCAAACAATTATCCGGTTTTGAATCTGAAAAGAATCATCTCCTTCGAATTAGACCGTAGATCTGTCGGGATACTGAACTTGCTTCCTAAATTCGGTTGTACTACTTCTGTCGAAGTTTACAAGTCTTATTTCTTCTTGCATATAGACAAAAAAGACATTAAAAATTACTATATTACCCCTAATTATTATCGCTAAGCACTATATTTCTGCCCGAATTTTAACATGAGCTATTTTCAAACATGACTAAAATGCAAATGAAGAAATTGAATGGGAAAAATCAGTGCGAAATTAAAAAACTGGTAGCCTTTTGCTTTGGGAATTGTGAGTGATGAGTTGTGCCTCTATGCTTTTCGCTTCCATAGCCTTTTGAAATTGGAACAACCATTAGCAAGTAAAACCGTGGTTACAGGCTGAAACGCTGAACAGCTGAAGGCCAGCCTGTCCGGCTTTTGCATTTTGATATAGCTCGGTCTGGCTTTTGGAATTTTTTTTTATTTAATATTTTTTTTTCTTTTTTTCAAAACTATGCGTCCGAAAAAAAATTTACGAAAATGCCCCCCGTCGCCCGTGTATGGGGCGATCGCCCCATACACGGCGATCGGTGCCTCGCCGACGGTCCAATACCAACGCGGCTAACGGCGGTAGGGCCCCCCTATCGCCTCAGAGGGCGATCGCCCACACAGGCGACGGGGTATTTAGCCCACAGCCTCCTTCTGCAGAGCCGAGCGCAGCCAATGAAGCAAGGCAGAGAAAGAAGAGAAGAAAGGAAGAAAGAAAGAGAGAAGAAAAAAAAAAAAAAGGTAAATTTTGATTTTTTATAGCTATCTGTAAGAATTTTTTAGAGATAATTGTAGGAATTATTTTATAGGTTGCGAATTAAAATATCATTTAATATTTAGGACTTTGTTGTAGTATTTAGAAATTTTAGGATTATGATTGTTTAGAAATTTTAGAATTGTATAGCTCTCGTGAATTTTAATGTAGCAGCATACTTAATGCAAGATGTAGTATTTAGAAACTTAATGTAGTATTTCAAAGATATGCAAATTTAATGTAGTATTTTGTATGTAGAAATTTAGTTCGTTAGAAACTATAGGCAATATTTAGAAATTTAATTTATTAGGTTGTGTATTACTAATTTTATTACGTAAATAATGTATTAGCCAATGTAAATAATTTTGTAGTACGATCAATGTACGCTTTGTAGATTGTATTTTAGAGTAATATTTTTCGTCGGACGCTATAAAGATGTCGGAGAAATTGTATTTCCAAATATTTTATGGAGATGGGGAGATAGCACAGGGGGCGGATGGGGTGTATTTAGTTTTTAGAATTTTCAGGATTTTATAGTATTTAGTACGTTACAAATTTATTGTAGTATTAGAAATTTATTTTAGTGTTTAGAAAATTTAGGATTGTGCAATGTTTAGAATTTCTCTCATAGTGTTGTTTATAAATTTCTCGAATAGCGTTTATAACTTTAATGTAGTATTTAGTTTTTAGAGATTTCAGGATTGTATAGTACTCAGTATATAGAAAGTGAATACAGTGAAAAAAGTAGACAATATTTACAATTTTAATTTGGTAGGGTTAATGTAATGTGGCACAAATATAATGTTAGGCCATATGGTAGTCATTTTGATTACTTATTTGTAGTCAAAATCACTTATTTATAGTCGATTTTGTAGTACGGTCAATGTACGCTTTGTAGATTGTATTTTTGAGTAATATTTTTCCGTCGGACGTTGCAAAGATATCGGAGAAATTGTATTTCCAAATATTTTATGGAGATGGGGAGATAGCACAGGGGCGGATGGGGTGGATCTATCATCATTTTCAAGAGTCGACGGGCATATGCGCACGAGCGATAGGACATACAGGGTTTGTTGGAGTGGATGTCTCGGATGTTCGCTTTGATGCCCAGAGTGTTCGGGCTATGGTCGAGCAGAGTGAGCCGAGCACAAGACCGCTTTACGGAGAGTTGATTCCTATTAACTCGACGTCAACATGGAGGAGTTATGTTGGTTTTGCCGTAGAGCGGGGTTGGCCGCTCATGTTGTTGGTACAATGCTACCCGGTAGCTCCATCGGTGTCGCAAGTTCGTGATGTCGGGGTGGACATTACGGCGGAGGGGACATCAAATGTAGAAGGATGCGAAGAGGAAGGCGGCGAGGAGCCCGAGACGAGGAGCACGAGACTGGCGGTGGCGAAGGGACCGGGGGGGCAGAGGAGACAGCGGTGGAGGCGCGAGGGGTGGCCGACGAGGGGGAGGAGGTGGAGGACATTGTTGACTGATGGAAGAGGAGGACCGTGGGATGAGGAAGTCCCGATGGTGAGCACTGACGAGGAGGACAACGCCCGAGGTGCCTATCCTCGTGCGTGGACCAATTACAATTTCAAGACCTAACGATGAATGAAGGGAACATTGATGCATGGGAGTATCGTGAGAACGAGGTGACGCAGGGCCATATATAAAGACAAGGAGGCTGTGATGGATGCGTGAAGCATCGGGCAATGTCTCTCCGCGGCAATTCGTGGTTGTGAAGTCCAAGAAGAAGGACTACGACGTGAAGTGCGTAGTTGATTCGTGCCCATGGCGGGTGCATGCATACCAGGGAAGTGGACGGACTCGGAAATACTCCATAGTGATGGAGCATAATCGCGAGCTGGAAGAAGCGGAGCAGGACACCGCAACTGTCGTCCACTTGGGTGGCAAATGTGTTTTATGGTCGATCGTGGACAATCCCCATCCGCAGCCTCGATCTATTATCATAGCCGTGGAGGAGAGGTTTCAAGATAAGATTAGCTACGCAAAGGCATGGAAAGCAAAAGGACAGCTCGAAATACGGTTCGACGACGAGGCTTCAGACGAGAATATTCCCACTTGCTCGTGGCAATCGCACAAAGGAACCCCGGTACATCCATCGACCTTGCGGAGTTCCTCGCGTGTGGTGCGTGCACCGAAGTGGGTATTGCAGCGGCATTCTTCGCCTCGGCGCATGCATAAATGCGTTAAAAGATCGCCGCCTTGTCCTTTGCATGGACGGCACATTCCTCACGGGAAGTACAAGGGCGATTCTAATCATGATCGCGGTGAATGCCAACAACCGTGTTCTACCGCTGCGCTGGCATTCGTGGAGGGGGAAAACACGGAGAGCTAGTAATCGTTCCTTGAAAGAGTGAAGTGGCGCATTGTTCTCGACAGTTCGATGTTTGTGTCATCCATGACCGACATGCAAGGCTGCTAAGGGCGATCGTGGATATGCAACAAGGGTCCGCCGTCGTGGGAGCAAAGAAAGTGGCGGATCCGAGGAGCGGTGGTGCATGAGGCACATGGGTGCCAATTTTTCCGTCGACCAGAACAAGGAGCTTATGAACATGTTCAAGCGCTGTGCAAACAGAACCAACGGAGGAAGTTCGACGCGCTTTGGAAGACGTTGGACTAACTAACGAAGAAGCAATCAATGGATCCCAGAGGTACCGCTAGTTCATCAAGGAACCCGATGGTGTACCATGAGCAAGGAGAGGACCCCACGGCCTTATGTGCACCGCCGATGACTTCTAAACATCCGGCGAGGCCGGTACCAAAGATAAAGAGTTTCACCGATTGGATACGACATGAGCCTTTGATAAATGGTCCTTCACGCACGACGAGGGCGGCTCGCGTATGGGATCATGACAACGAACTCGCGGAGATTTACAATCAGTAATGAAAGGCACCGATGCCTTCCATCGTGGGTATAGTTGAGGGTGTCTTATTAGGGACACAGAGATATTTCATTGAGCGATACAAGACCTCCACAAAGATGTATGTTTGACAATCGATCGTCAGACTCAATCTGTTGTGTCTACCTACATGTCCAAGAAAACAAGAAAGGCGCGAGACACATCGGGTTACACCGAGAGTGGCGTGGAACGGAGATACCACGTGCATCGCGGTGACCGAGGTCGCAGGGTGCCCACCGAGAGGACTTCCCATCCGTGCATACCCGAGCACCGATTGCGAGTGCTCCCGCCGTAAACCACGCCGCTACACTTGCCGTGCTCGCACGCCATTGCCGCGACCGCGAGACGCATCAATCCTGCCGTCCGCTCATCTCCCCGCACTACTACAAGCGCAGCGTTCTCAACACGTGGCATCATGAGGTGTACGGTACCGAGTGGATGGATCGCTCACAACAGCCCCTCTCCGACCATCGATGGGTACCGGACATCCGAATGTTGAAGATGAAGGTCGGGCGTCAAGGACAAGGCGCATTCGAACGATATGGACGAGTCTCGAGGCGCGTCGCAACCGCGGATAATGTAACTTTCCATGTTATTCCCATCTTGTATTTTTCAATGGACCGTAAGTTGTAATGTACGTTGTAATGTTCGATGTAATTTTCAATGTACTAGTAAGTTGTTGTTCGTGATCATGTAATTCTCCGATGTTCCGCTTAGTACCTACGAGGATAATGTAATTCTCGACGCCAGTGTGCCTCGTCGAACATGTCTTTGTCTTTCGTATGTTTGCAATCCGAGTTTTTTTGGCTCTCCGCACTTCGGTTGTATTGTTTGTTGAGTATGGTACAATTCGTTATTTCGCATTTCATTTTGTGTGCACATGTAATTACCGATAAACTGTTGTATTTGCTTTGTAACAGCCACGATGGCGCGACCTTGCCTCGAGTACCGGACGTGACCGCTGATGCGACCCACCGTCTAGGTACTCCGCAGAGGAGAACCGAGAGCTAGGCCACTTCGACCTCGGTGCCCGTGGAGCCGCCGCGATCGACCCACGCTGGTTCCACGTTAGTCGCGAACGCTTGCACTCTTTTACGCATACGCATTTACCGTGAATGCAATTTAACGACGCAATGCACTACATGCAAGTTGCGTGCGGTGGCTTACTTCCTCTTTGTAGGATGGTGGAGCAGTGATCGCCCGTTAGCGGGCAAGGAGGTCCCACGGTTCGGTACGACCGATCCTGCTGGTCGCACTCGTGGACCGGTGGAGACCGAGACGACACGCCCACCTTCCGTGCGGAGAGATGGCTCCGACGCCGCAGACGGTCGCACCTCTTAGGCCTCCCCGTGCGGGTCCAGCGCCGCGTGCCGCACGATGCCTCCGCCACGTGGCACGCCGAGTTGTCCGCGTTTCGCCGAGGTGCGCGGCACCACCGGCAGCCCCTACCAGCCCCTTAGGGAGGCCGAGCGCCACGGACCGACGAAGGCGTGGTCGCCGATTCCACGGTGAGTACCTCTTTCTTTGAGAATTAAAATAGAAGCGCCAAGTTGCCGATAATGTTTGTTGCGAACGCTGCAGCTCGGCTTCTCCACCAAGACGCGAGGAGGCGGACGTGGCCCGCCACTTGGAGGCATACCTCCGTTGTTGTTCGGTTGGGTGATGTTCCCGCCCTCCCACGGAACACGGTGGACCGTCACACCGATCGAGTACGCCAAGACATCGCCGACACCCCGTGGATGAGGTAACACACTCGGTTCAATCTCGCCTCGTGAGCACGCCTAACTCCCCTTGTAAACAGTGTGATGCATTGGTCGTGGCCTCACAGTGCTTGCGCGACGTCAGAGGTCTCATGCGACGCCGTTTCTCGGCGAGCACGACGCGACGATGTCGGTTGCGCCCTACTCCTCCGCCAGTGGTCTTGGGAGCGCTTCTCCGCCGGTAGGCTGTTGTTGACACGACACCGCACCCGAGGAGCTTTACGAGACGACCGATGGATCGGCCCACCATGGGCCACTATCGGGTCCGACGCGGTATGCTCCTCGTATCTTTTTCCCACTAACGCACTTGAATAACCTTCGCCATTTCTTATTTCCTCGCAGCGGAGGTTCGCGCACCGACAGGTGAGGAGGTCCTATCAGGAGTTCGTTTGGGAGTTCGACCGCCTCCACGACGAGGACGTGCGGTGGACGCCATACACCGCGTACGACGTCCACGCCCGAGCACCTCACGGGGTCTCCGTGCTTTGCACGCGAGATGAGGCCTTTGGCTCACCCGTAAGGTGCTCGTCTTTGACCTTTGTGTCGAGGAGTACTCCCGCGACCGAGTGTCGCGGCATTCGCCTGCTCGATCCTTTCCTTTGCCGCCTCGTCACGTTGTCGCACGTGGCGCTCACAGGTACTTGCCCTGATCCTACTACTCCGCATCTTTGCGAAATTAATGTGGTGTGTACTTACTGTTTTTGCATTGCAGGATGACCCGGATGGGTGCTGTGGTGGGCTCTCGGTTCACAGACCGTATGCAGCCATGGGTCGTCTGAAGGGGCGCCGCGACTCGACGAGAGGGTCATAGAGACCCGGCCAGACGACCATGACATGTACGATCAAGACATGGAGTGGTTCGCCAGCGACTCGCCTCGGTGGGGTACACACCAAGACCGTGATGTCGATGGCAGCATCGGTAGCGGACACGCACCCTTCACAGATGTCCCGGAGGGACAACGCCTCGGTAAGTGTCGCAATCGAACCTACATGGGCACGCTTTTTCATGTAACTTACGTAATACCAACTGACGTTACATGCGCACTCAGCTCTTGGCGGAGATTGAGGTGGAGGTCGTGTCCATGTTGACGCGCCTAGAGGGGGCATACAGTGACCACCGCCGAGTCCGAGACAGCTTGGGGTCGGGTCCTCGTGACGGTGAGGCGGTTGGCTCGCTTGCCCACCGCCGAGGGCGCGAGACGCCGGCGGACGCAAAGACACCACGCCACTTCGCCCCAAAGACTCGCCCTACCCCCGGTGCCTCGTCACGCCCCACACAACCGCAGGGGGACAGTGGGCGACGAGGCTCCTTCCGCGTCTCACCCTACCCCGCCGGTTCCTCGCCACGCCCCACACAGCAGCAGATGGGGACAGTGGGCTGGGAGGCTCCTTCCGCCTCGCCCTACCCCGCCGGTTCCTCGCTCGCCCCACGCAGCAGCCAGCAAGGGGCTGCGAGGCTCCTCGTCGTCTCGCGCCCAAAGAGACCCTGTGGTGGTTTCGACGACCCTTTCGACGACGAGTTCGACCGGAGGAGTACCTTTCGACCGACTACCTCGACCCTCTCACTCTCGGTGCGCCGCCACAGACTTGGCCTCGCCACAAAGACTACTCTACGCCGCGCCGCAGGCGGCCTAGGAGGGACGTCCGTCCGCCGTCGCCACTCACCTACCCCACGGGCCGATTAGGAAGCGTGGCGTGATTGACTTGTTGTACGGATGTATTTTTGTAATGGCTTTACGCTCAAGAACACATTGTATAACTCCCGAGTTAGTAACATGACAGCGTTATCACTATAAATTGTTCAAATCATTTATGCATTGCTTGCCTATGCCACACGACGTGACAACACACCAACGCTTGGTGCACCTATTGCCTCTAGTAGGGCGATCGCTCTAATGTGAGGCGATCGCCTTATATGGGGCGATCGCCAAATATGAGGCGATCGCTCTATACCCGGCGATATCGCCCTTTATAACATTCGTTCTCACAAGCGGTCTCGCAAAGAATAGCGGAGAAAGAATAGAGGGGTGAGCATCAATCGAAAATGCCGAGGCGCAAGTGCAAAGGGTAAGGGAAGGCAAAGGAAGAAGCAAGTGCATGCCCGCGAATTTAGCGTATCAAGATCTCTTCCTACCTCGTGGAGTCAGAGCACCCATGTGTATGTGCGGAGATCTTTGCAGCTTGTCCGCTCTTGGGAAATTTCAACTTGGAAGAGGAGGTATTGAAGTGCCGCAACTACGCCTTCGATCCGCCGGAGAAGAGCTCAAGGATCGCCGCATGGTAACAATCGTGCGGGGTTACATAATATTTTGAATGAAACTTTGCTAATTTACGTTTCATGCAATACCTCCGCCATCTGTGTGAATTTGAGCAATGGTTTGATACGGAGATCAACCCCGAGGACCAACGGCTTCTTGACCAAGCCAACCGGCAGGATGAGTTCACGCGGTTTCAAGAACAACGCGATGCCGCACACGAGGAGGCATGTACGAAGGAAGCGGAGGAGAAGGAGGCCGAGAGAGAGAGGAAATGAGAGAGGGCGCCATGCGCGCAGAAGCCCGCCGAGGCATGGGCGAATGGGAAGTGGCCTCAAGCACTCGAGACGCGTCTGTGTTAACTTTGGTTTTCTTTGTTCGTGGTACTCCTTTTGGTTTTAAGTCGTAATAAAGAGTGCGACCCAACCTTCAAGAGTATGCTCACCGTCCGGAGGGCTCGATATGTCCTCTCGCTCCAGCTTGTCCCAAATGATGTTATTTTTCTCCATCGAGATAGGTTATAGCATTTTAAGTTCGTCAGATTTGATTTCATCGAGTTTTACCATCGTTTGCGAAAGATACGGCCATTTTGATGTTTTACCGATTGCATGTTCGGACAACAATAAAATAGTGCAGCCTAAAGTGACATCTAAATATTTTTACATAATTGTAACCTATGCAAGCCCAAGAATGCAACAAAACTGGTTCTGTCAAGTTTTGAGGTCGTTCAGACATTATTCTAACTGCTTAAACAATGAATGTTATAAAGGGTTTAAACTAGCCATCTTTGATTCAAAATGCAATCATATTTAGATATTTTTGCAAAAATGAAGTGCATAAGGTTGTAGTAACTTATTCTATTTATTTCATGAATTATGGATCAACACACATTATAATTCCTTCACAATCCACGCTTAGAGCCTAGCATTCAACTCAAATAAAAATATTTTTCTGCAAACAACACATGGATTTTTATTTCACACTCTAATTCTTCATTCCAAAATTTAAATTTAGAAACAAGTTTCATTTAATTTGGACACTCCTATCAAAAGTTATAGGGTTTATATTAAAAAGGCATATAGTCATTAGAAAACAAAACTAAAAAAATATATCGCTGGTCGCTTCTGTCTCGAGCGTGGGGGCTCACCGACGGCGCCGCTTGGAGTAGACGGCGAGGCGAAATCGCCGTGTATGGGCGATCGCCCCATACACAGGCGACGGGGGGCATTTCCGTAAAAAATTTTTCGGACGCGTAGTTTTGAAAAAAAGAATAAAAAAAATATTAAACAAAAAAAAATTCCTGGCTTTTGGACATTTTGAGCTCGAGTCTCCCGGTCCACTACACAAGGCCGGGATGGGTTCAGAATTGACTTGCATGCACAAGGCATTGCGGTTCAAGTTCATAGCAAACAGAACAAACTCCTTTTTACCAAGTACCAGCCTAGCTTCAAAAAGAAATCTTCCTGGTATATATTAATCACGTTGGGAGGATAAGGAAGTCTCGATCGATTCTGTTTGATAGATTAACGTTGTTTTCCCAGGAGATCAATTATATTGAGAAATCAAATATAAATCAATAGAAGTATATATTCTGTATACACATTTTTGAGCCGCTTAATTTCTTTTTTAAGGAGAGTACAATGAGGCCGTACACCACACGCGCATGCATATGTACTCTGAATAAATACAGCAAACCGTGTCAATTCTAGAGATCGAACCAGGATGGGTAGGAATGAATACCCTCGCTCCCACCACTAGGCCGCTGGTCCATCCGTTGAGCCGCTGAATTTCCTAGAACCATAAGTTAACATTGCTACAAAATAATACAACACTATCTTTTTATCTGGGTCAGTTTCTAACTTTTCAAGAAAAAACCGATAGTGATATATGATTCGACGTAGGTGAGAAATATGGTACGAAACATCACTATCGGTCTGACCACAGAACCGATAGTGATACGTCGATAGTGATGATCATCGTCATCACTATCGGTTCTGATGTGAGAACCGATAGTAAAGTTATATATATCACTATCGGTTTTGACATCAAAACTGATAGTGATGTTATATGTATCACTATCGCTTATGACATCAGAACCGATAGTGATTATAATCATCACGATTGGTTCTTGATGTTAGTACCGATCGTGATAGTAATACCAAACACTTTCCAGCACTTGACCTCTCAGCTTCACCTCCCGATGCATTCAAATACCAAAAGTCAAGGCGTTCACCTCGCACTTGACCTCTCTGCTTTCCCTCCATTCTATAAAAAGGAGTTCTCTCCCCGCTCGCATCGTGCCCCTCGGCCTCTCCTAGCTCACATTGCGCCCCTCGGCCTTCCCGGCTCCACGGTGTCTATGTCGCCCCTCTGCCTCTCTTGGCCCGTGTCGCCCCTCGCGGCCTCCCGGCTCCACGGTGCCTGCGTCGCGCCTCTGCCTCCCCGCCTCGCCCCTCCACCTCCCCGGCTCAGTTACGCCAAGATTGCAGCCGGTTGTATGCTCAATGATGCTATGGGTCTATTGATGAACTAAAACAATTAAAATAGCGAATATGGCCTTGAACTATAGAGTTGCTTCCCGTTAATACTAGAAAGTATTGCTTTTATTTCACTATTTTTGAGCTTGATCATCATATTCAGTATCTAGTTTGATACTCGTTTGATTATTGTTGAATATACTGATTATGATTGCTTAGCTTGCTATGTTTGTAGCCCCTGTTTAGTCAGTTGTTGATATACCTGCTTAGCCGAACTATTCATAATTTGATTTTAATAATTTGAATAGAGAAATTGACTTTAAATACTTTATACCTGCTTGGTCGAACTTTACATAATTAAGGAAGGTAAGAATTCAAGGCCTTATTTGCTTAGTTAATTGTCTAGTTCAATTTTAATTACATGACTTTGGTATAGTGGAGGTAAGAGATTAGTCTCTAGCGGCTCTACACCTTATGGCGAGGAGGCTGAAGGTTTAACCGTCAGTAGCTCGACAACTGAGAGCACTCTATCCTATAATTATTCATCATATATTTATTTATGTCCCAGTGACTACAAATTGCACACATATATAAAATGAAGCCTACAAACAAGATAGACGATATGCTAAACAAAAACTTAAGGTGGAGATAGAGCAATTGAAGGGAAAGTCTGAGTTAACAGAAAAGTTTTATGAGATGAAACAAAAACTGAAAGACATAGATAACAAATCGCAAGATATTGAATCTCTTAACCATGTACACATCAGTAAGTAGCGCATGTAATGAAAGAAGCCAAAGTTGAAGTAGCTAGTATTTAATTCAATGGCTAATGATAATATACCAAGACAACCTATTTTCACGAAAGAAGCCAAAGTTGAGCTTATAGAGATAATAGAAAGGTTTCTAGTATTTAATTCAATGTGGTAACTGATAATATACCAAGACAGCCTATTTTCACGACAAAATGATCGGTTTTGTAGGGATTAATAGATATAGCTGAAAGTCAATCAGTTATTGGTGTCCTATGCCAAAGCTGTGAACTACAAGGAGAATCGAAAAACCTCTATTGCGGAAGCTGTGACACATATGATGGCAGACATGGAAAAGCCCTAAGGTCTATCCTTGTTTTGATATATCAAATAATGTTGTTTCTCAATGTATGCTTATTGATATTTATGGTATCATATCTTTTCAACGTATTGTCATCTGAAATTATTTAAACTAGTTTATTGTATCCTTGTAACCTAACAGGAAATACTTTAGACAAAAGTTGGCTATAATAACGACTGCTCTTGTGCTAAGAAGTATGTGCCTTATATCAGTGGACAATCTTTGTGGTACTCTAGATGCAATTGCTTGGACTGCCTGAGGAGAGTTACGTTAGATGATTGTGTTACTGATTTCTACATTGAGTATGTATCCTGAAGAGAGTTACGTTAGAGGATTGTGCTACTGATTTCTGCATTATGTATCCATAAGTTAACACTGTCAACAATTTTATGAATGTGAATATACTGTTTTGCCAATCTGTGAGTATACTTTGAATGTAAATATACTTTGAATTTTTGTGTATATACTATCAATTTGTGAGTATTTTGTGAATGTGAATATACTATGAATTTGTCAATCTGTGAGTACTTTGTGAATGTGAATATACTATGAATCTATGAATTCCTGGTGCTATTTCTGAAAAATAGCCTGAGATTTATCTCTATCAGTTCTACGCTCAGAACCGATAAAAATGTGTAATCTCTATCGGTTCTAAGTATGGAACCGATAGAGATAATACACGAATCTCTATTGGTTCAACGCTAATAACCGATAGAAATCAGGAGGACATCTCTATCGGTTCTGAGGTTGGAACCGATAGGATTCATGTGTATCTCTATTGGTTCCACGCTCGAAACTGATAGAGATAATTTGTCTTATCTATCGGTTCCGAGCTCCGAACCGACCCAAATGACGCTATATCTATATCGAGCGAAAATCGACCGTGATAGTCACTCCTCATCACTATCTAAGGGCTTTGTATCGCCTCTAAAACCGACCCAGATGACGAAAAAGAATCGATACAGATGACCATTTCTGTAGTAGTGTAATTGGAACTGCCTCCCAACTAAAAAGAAAGGAAATTGAATAATGAAAGTTAGTCAAATTATGTTAACCAAAAAACATTATTCAAATTATATGGCCTTATTGTGTGACGACATGTGGATGTATGTTGCTGGCGTATTGTAGGAAGTCTATTGTTTTCTTTTTCTGCCTCTCCTTTTTCGATTATATTGGTCTATCCCATCCTATGCAGCTTACCACATACATCTATGCAGTTCAATCATGGAATGCAGCATTTCCTTGTGAGCAAGAAGCATCTTCGAAGCTCCAGATGCAACTAGTTTAGTAATTTTTCTCACCATACAGTTGTTGCGTCCAATCTTAGGTTATAAGAAAACAAATTAAAGGGATAATAGAGCCAACTAAATGTGGTTGGTAGATCTTGACCAGATGCCCCGTGTAAACTGACTTGGAGCGTATATAAACTATCCTTGATCTCAAAACATAAGACAACATTATCAATCGATCAATGCATGTTTCTCAAAAGAAAAAGATCAATGCATATGCATTAAATAATATATCATATTACTATTGGTTATTAATTCCAGGCTAGCAGTTACAAGTTTTGAAAGATGAAGTTTTTTAGAGGTATTTGATTACAAGCACATAGTATCTGTTCTGAATGCTGAAGTACTTGGTTTTTATTCTTTTTGATAATTACCTGTATTCGTGTTTGCGAGTAAGAGGGGCATTTGCCTGATTAAAAATGTGATGCATATGCATTAAGCCAATAATTTAACCAGGTCTGTCAGAACCATGTCAAAGAACAAGGAACATCACAAACATCGTTAGCTCGTGTGAAGTTGTTTAAATAATTTTGGATTCCTGGTATTATAGAAGAGCACATAGGTATGAAATTATTAATGCTCACTTGTACTTTAGCGCTGTGTGTATATTAATTCGGATTGTCGGGTGACCAAGAACGACAAAACGTGTTCAATAAATTATCCTCAGTTTCAGGCCGACTACAGTCCTGTATATCACGTAGTATGATTGTACCGGAGAATAAATGCTTCAAAAAAATTTACTACCATACGTTCCTTTCGTCCAAGTTTACGCGCATAGTTTATTAAAGCGTCCTATCTATAAATATAGGACATATTTTATATTTCAATAAAAAAATTAGAGTAATATTCCTTTATATTCCTAATAAATATACATATTTACTTAATATTTTGTACATGCATACATTGAATATAGTGCTTGTAGATAATAATTAGGGGTAGTTCGATCATTTTTAATATCTTATTGTTCTATGTACTAAAAGAAAATACACCCTATAAACTTGACATGGAGAGTACTACCAAAGAATTGTGCCAAACAAAGCAAAGTACATGATCTATATTTTGGAAGAAGTTGCTTTTTTCTGAGGATTGATTAGTTATAGGGTGTAACTAGTCCGGATGTACCATGGAAAGATTTTCATTGTACGCCCCGGTGCAACATCCCGGATCAACGCACGCAACAAATTAATTTAACATCTACTATATAGTAGGGTTTGATCTCCAAAAAGATATGGAAAAACCCATACTCAATAAACAATTACTCAAAATTATGGACCTCACCCTTACATGAACTTGGAAAACTAGCACCAAAGTTCAAAACAAATGAAATCTACGATGTTATAACCATAATAATTGGAAATAAATGTGCAACAATTGGGGAAAACACTTGCAACAAATAGTTAGGAGATGATATGTTGTAACAACATAAAGTATTTCTTGCAACAATTGAGAAAGATATGCCGCAACAAATTGGGAAAACATCCACAACAACCAACAATAATAGCTACAACATTTTTGCAAAACATGTGCAACAACCAACAAAGCAGCTCCAACAAACCACCGAAGAGGAAGAGGGTCACGGCGGTGGCAAGGACCCGAGCTAAGCGTAGGTCAACCTCGGTGTCTCATCACCTTTGTGCGACGGCAAGGCTAGCCAAGCGTAGCAACCTCGTTAGCGTGTTGTCCTACACTAACCGTCCATGAAACCACCTCCTCTAGTCCAGACATAGTTAGATCCAGCGAATGCCAGCCACACCTAAGATTTGGAGACTTTCAAACAAGATTTGGCTATAGGCGAACAACCTCCATCGAGCTCAGTGGCGGTAACTATGGACAGGAGGTTGGTGATATTGCTTGGTATGCCGGTGCAAAAAAGGGGCAAAAGGAGGTTTGGATCTCATGAGTGGCGGAGTGGGCATGGCTAGAGCTAGCAGGTATGACGGCTCTCAGGAGAGAGGAGAGATAGAGGGACAGACAAAGCTTGCGTGGTTCTGGAGTTAGTACAAGAGAGAGAAGATAAGGGACAAGATAAGACTGAAGGAGTGGTTGAAATTGACCATGGGGATAGAGCGTTTGATACATCGCTGTGGCTTGTTGTAACACCCTAATTTCTACTCCTTTTAATAGTTTTCAAAATAAAAATAACCGTTTGGACTTTTCTCAGATTAATTAAAGCTTAATTTTCCTAAAATAAAATGATTTATTTTGAATAATCTAAACATCAATTAAAATAAAACCCTTTCTTTATTTTAGTTGGGCTCCTTATGTTGTAAGGAACTTTTCTATATTTTTTGGGAATTTTTGGAGTTTGTTTAGTATTTCTTTGGATTTATTTGAATCTTTGCTGGCCCATTTCCTTTCTGACCCGCTTCCACCCTGGCCGATTCCTTTTCCATCGTTGTGGTCCACCTCTTCTTGTCCCTCCCAACTTGATCTTTTTCGAAAAGCAAGTGCTACACTACCGACTAACTCCAAGCACCGCCCCATTTCATAAATAGCGACACCACCTACTTCACGAGCTCGCTTGACCCAACCCTAGGACACCATTCCGGATCTCACCACCAACTCACCGAATCGAGCCCGAGAAGGCGTGCATCATTGCTACCCTTCACCACCTGATTCCGCCGCCACCGTCCACACCCCTAGCTTCACCTTTTCACATTCTATGTGATGCTTCCCTCGCTTTCCCCAGAGACCCACCGTAACACCATCGCCACCATGAGTTCTATCGTGATGCCACCTCCGACATCATCGCTGGCTACTGTTGGCCAAAACCGATCACGCCATGGTGTTTACTATGTTCCCTTTGCCTATATCCGACCTTTACCCATCGTGTTTCTGTCATCACTGAACTTCACCGGAGCCAACCGTCGCTATCATGCTAACATGAGAGTCCCTGCCATCGCCACCTCAACACCTGCTCCGCACCATCGCTGATGTGTCATCCCAGTCAGAAACCTGTGTGGCAATACAAAACCCTAATCCTAGATCAATTTATGTCTATGATATGTGGGCCCCACATGTCATACACCCGAGCCCATGAACCTAGTCCACCGTGGACCAAAGCATTCCCATTGACTTAGTCCATAGGCCAGGTCCCACCTGTCAACCACACGTATCTTCTCTCCCTTTTTATTTTCTTGATTTTGTTCTCTTGTCCAGACTTACGGAAACTCGTTCTCCTTCATATAAGCTCCGATTGAACCCATTCAAGTTTCTAAATTCATATAAAATTGAGTTCTTCATTCCATGGCTATTATTATCTCATTTGGAGTTCATTTGAACCTTTATTTGTTGGTTATTTGTGTTTTTTGTTTTCTTTTCCGATAGACATTGATTCCTGAGGAGTGAACAAAGGATTCGAAGAGCAAGATTCAACAACAGTGTATGAGCAAGGCCAGTCATAACCTTGGTTATGTGGAACATATGTTTGCTATCAAATTGTATGCTACTTCTATATCATTGTTATTTACTAGTAGCTAAATACCTACTTGTCATTATGCCACTTTAATTATTTTATACTATGTTTCCATCCGTAGGACACATGGTGAAATACCCTGTTCAAGAGGTCACCCCTCCTACCACCCATGGAGATGAGTGGGGATCCTCGTCCTACTTAGGACCAACTGCCAAGTGGGCTCACTCAGTCCCCTATGAGAACCCAAAGTCAGAGGCCTGCCCCTGCGGAATGATGATGTGGGATCCAGTACCACCCTCTTGGAATGATAAGAATGCCCATGCTTAAGACACCCTCCTAACGGTAGGATAGTATTTGTAAAACAGGATGAGCACTTATAAAAGCTCATTGTAACCCCTACTTGTAACTTGATCTCATTGAATACAAGACATACAACTGGTATGCCCTTAGGGAGATCGGACCGAGAGGTACCCCTCTACTCCCCCCGGGAGCACACCGACAGGAGTAGGGTGTTTACCTTAGAACCCAAACCTATATAAACCCCTGTGTCAACTCTCTCTAGTGGACGCTGGCCCGTGGAATGGCCGGCATCCGTCCTCACTCTCATGTCTCATTTCCAAACGTAGACATTTGGCGCCGTTCGTGGGGAGCGTAGCTATCATGTAGAAGGCTATGACTCCTAACAAGAAATACTCCAAGACTCCTACAGCCCTAAAACACAAGGACCACGTGGACAAACTTCCTCTATGGCGAAACTCTAGGCGTGCACCTCCCTCAGAGATCGGAGCCATCCACCCCGAGGGGTCAATGTCCTACAAGTTTCGAGGCACCCAGACACATCCTCTTCACTTGCATTAGCTGCTATGGGCCAAGGACGGGAAGCTTGAGGTACCCTCGCCACCACGGCAACGGGAGCTCTGGAGCCGTCCGTCATCCCTAAGGCGCTAGATGCAACCAAGTGGCAAGCCATAGTGGAGGTGACCACGAGGCAAACTATGGACTACATGATGGCCTCTTACCACCCTCTTGGTGGCCCTCGACACTTCTCATGCTCCTACCACCGCCCTCGATCCATGTCGCCACTGACGCGAGGGCGCGTGGAGGCCCAACCTTCATCTATAGGGGCAAGCAAGGGGTAAATCCATACAACCTCCCCCCTCTCAGTCATGCAACGATGTCGAACAAAGCTCCCTTTTGGCCACTACGCCCACCGAGTCCGGGGTTCGAAGGAACTCATCATGTACCATTGCAGTACGTGCCATTGTTGCAACCCCTAAGGTCCGAGCTCGCGCCCCCAAGAGTAGGGGTTCTAGGCCCTCCCTACCAAGCTCCTCCTCGCGACAAATGCGTCTACACCCAAAGATGGTGAGCCAACTCCTATCAGCGGAGTGGGTCTCACCCTAGAGGCGCAACGTCGCCTAGGAAGGTAGGAGAGCCTCCAAGGCCAGAGTTAGTCGCTCCTCCAAGAGCTACTCCAGCACCTTTGGATGAGCAGGCAATCCCACCTGCCGTTGCACACGAGAGCCTGTAAGGCTCAAAGGACTTGCGTCAAATCTTGCGTGGCCAAACAGGGGAGAGGAGTTCCCACTCCGTCGGCACCGGGTGTGCTTCCACCTGCCAAATCATCATGGAAACCATCACACCGCTACTCCGAAGGGGTGCAAGCTGAGTCTTCGATTTCATGGCCTGCCCAAACCGCTCATAGGTGAGAGAACTCCAGCTCTCCAGGATGTGGACAACACCATCTCCCCCGACTGGCCTCCAACACTCCCAGCTAGGAGGAGTCACATCGCCGCTGTAGCCACCATGCGAGGTCGCCTTCCCCCGATAGGTGTGGTGGTAGAGGCAGTCCTAGGACCGGTAACCCCCTTGCCCAGGGTATCTTTGAAACCCCGTTCAGACCAAAGTTTTGTAAGCCCAACATTGGACCATATAATGGAGACTCCGATCCCATGCAATTCATGAAGTATATGCCACAGCTATCCAGGCTAGGGGAGGCAAGGAGAAAGAGATGTGCAATTGGCTCCCACTTTACCTCTTGGGGACAGCACGATTGTGGTTTTTAATAGAAGAAAGGCTCAATCTACTCATGTACTCAGCTCCATGAAGAGTTTAGTGCAAACTTTCATGGGAGTTACATATACCCCATGCTTCCTAATCAACTCTTCACTGTCAAGCAAAAGAAGGATAAGCCCACGTGAGACTTCCTCAATCGCTTTTCCCAGGTCCAGAGCCAAGTGGTAGATGCCCCAGTCTCCACTGTCATCAACGCGTGCAAGGAAGGGCTTCTCCCTAATGAACTAAACCGAGCACTAGGGAGGGACCCTCCAAAAACAATCCAACAACTCTTTGAGATCATGGAGAAATATGCCCAAGGCGAGGAGGACGATCTACCTAAGAAGAGGCTCCTCCCGCAAGCCAGAAGCAACTCCCCTAGGAAGAGGTCAAAGGGGTCCTCCGAGATGAAGAACAAGGATCAAAGGGGTCGTTCCAATGATGGTCGTGACTCTAAGGTCCTCATAATGACTGACGCTCCGTCTCGTGGGAGCGGCACCTCTAAAGGACCCAAGAAGTGTTCCAAACCTAGGGCTCCTCGCGGGCCCGATGAAGATCCCAGCGAAAGGAAGGATAATCAAGACCAGAGAGATGGTTGTTGGTGTTCCTACACAAGATAGGTGAGCATGGCACGAGTGGGTGTTATCAATACGCTGCTGAGGTGGAGAAACTCCTCAAGTGTGGGCTTGAACCACATCAAGGATCATCGCCCCGTCCTGTGGCCGCGGAAGCAATGCCTCTTCAAACAATTCACTATGTGCCCGCACTACCCCCTGGTGGTCCTCCCCTAGGAGAACCCCCATAAGACAATGAGCAAGAGCTTCCCTTCCAAGTGCCACAAAGGCAAGCGAACGTCATAATAGGAGGCTCGGCCTACGGGCACGAATCCATCGGCAATGGAAGGAGTACGTCTAAGAGGTCAATGTTGTGGGGGTAACCCCACGAAGTGCCCCTCTCAAATGGGCAAACATCCTGCTAAGCTTTACTGTTGAGGACGCGAAGAGCCTAAGCTTCCCCCATGATGATGCCCTCCTAGTAACCGCCATGGTGTCCAATTGCGAGGTTTCCCACATACTCATTGATGGGGGAAGCTCCATAGACAAACTCTACCTCCGCGCGCTCAAGGAACTGTGGGAGTCATGGGGGGCTACCACTCAGACATCTTACTGCCATCTGACCATCCTCTCACAAGCTTCATACCAGGGAAATCCATCCAACTCCTTGGAAGATTGAGCTCCTCATGTCCTTTAGGTCACAAGAGAACTATCGCACAGAAGCTGCGAGATTTGATGTCGTTGACATCGAATCACCATTCAATTCTATCATGGGGAGGGCGATCCTTAACCGCTTCTATGCAAGTTCACCAGAACTACCTATGCCTAAAAATCCCAAGACCTCATGGGATCATCTCCGTAAGAGGCAATCAAGACTTGGCTCATCGCCTCTACTATAAGGCGACAACCGACTCTGACGAAATCAACCTCCTCGAATCCAAGGGCTCTAAGGTGGAGCTCCTTTTGTCCCCAACGGAGCTTACCAAAGATGAGTCCCCACTAGAGAGGTACTCCCTGAAGCCCCACCCTGAGGGGGGTGTAACATCCCAATTTATGGCTCAAAATATTTTATTATTGTTATCTATGCATTTTATGGATTTTCTGAATTTTTAGAATTTTTTCAAATTTATTTTGTATTTTTGAATTATGTTAAATAAGGTTATTATTTAATTATGTCAAAATTTTAAATAATTTTTTCCAAAAATATTTTATTTGAGTTCCAAATGTCTAAAAGTTTTTAGAAATTTTTATGGAATTGTTCTGATATTTTAGCTATTTTAGTTTGCTAAACTTATTTTTTGAAATTATTTTAATTAGAAATGGATGGAAAAATCAGTGTGAATAGAATTAGGCCGTAGCTCGTTGGGCGTAGTGCTGTGCAGCCCGTTTGGCTTGGCTCGGTTGGAGATGAAGCGTCGCACCATTGATTTAGGATCTAACGGTGGATATGAATCCCTGGAACCCTAATTCATTTCAACCGTAGGATCAGAATGACGGCTGAGATCAAGCGGGACCGATTGAAAACCTAGTTGATCTGGGTCATTAGTGCCATATGCAGTTCAGATTGTTTTGAGCATGATGCATCACGATTGTGGATCGCGCCACATTTACGGCTATGGCTCGTCGTCCCCGAGCGACCGTCACCGAGACAGAGATGGAGTTCGCTGCCGTGATGTTTGGGTCTCTGTCCCCTACATGAACGTCGAGGCCTTTAAAGGGCTCGTTAACCCCCTCCCGGACTCCTTGTCCTACGCCGCATCGATAGTCCCGCTTAGCGCTGCCCGAGACAGTATGGTTCGTGCGCAAGATCTCGCCAGATTGGAAGGATGCGTCGGCGCTGGTTTTCTTAATATTCTGCCATCGTCGCTTGGTTTTGGTCATCACCGAGGACATGTATGGGTTGCTCGCATCAAGCCGCATTGGATCCGTGCGATAATGTCATCGGGAAGCTGTTGGAACATCGTCAAGATCGTCGTCTTTTTTGTTGTAGGTGAGAACCTCGCTATCGCGCCATCGCTGCCTTCGCGTTCAATCGTAGCCATCGCATCTAATGGGCATCGTTCAATTTGCGCCAAGTGTTTCCACCACGTCACACCACACGTGTCACTTGTGTCACCCGTGTGACGTCAACGATGGCGTCAGCTTGACCGACGGTCAGTCTACCTTGCACCGCGTCCACTGTGGACCGGTTAGGTCCATGCGCTGGGACAGGTGGCCCGTGGTTGGTCCGGGCTATGCTGACATCAGATGACGTCATAGATCAGATTTTTCAGTATAAAAATAATTGGGAAATTATTGAATTTCTGATTTTTCATTTATTTCAAACTTTTGTGAGCGCGTTCTTCCTCATATGAGCTCTAATCGAGGCGATTCAAATTTTTTAAAATTTGTAAAATTGAGGTCTATTTAATGGTGATTTTTTAAAAAAAATTGAGTTTTTTACTCTCTATTTTGGTGTTTATTTGGTATTCTTCTCTCGATACACGTAAATGTTTAAATGCTTGGAGCGTCCGAGAGAGAATAGTTGACTCAAGAACAAGATCTAGAGCGGGAACAAGAGCTTTTTCAAGGCAAGTTGTGCTTTGATCATGTTGAACCGAGTTTTACAAACGTTATGTTGTTTCAATCGAATGCATTATATTTTAAGCTTAGAACTATTTCAAATTAGTTTGGGATCTAGTTATTCTACCCAATTGGATTATAACCTACCTTGTTATTTGTATGCCACGATTATTTGTCACTCTAGGATGGTTTATTATTTGTTGGTTGCAAATAGATACCAATGTGGGATGGTTAAATCGTGAATAGTCTGCTTAACCATGACACATACAACTCATATCTTTTGAAATATCAAAATCAATCTTGACTAATGGAATATGGAACATGTTTATGAGAATGTGTGTCGGGTGTTGTCACACAATGATGTTGAGTTGTAGTGACATGTGTCATGAAACGATGTTGACTTGTTGATGGCACGTGGTGCATGATAAACAATTGGGGTGGTAAATGATTTAGATTGGGGCAAGTGGCAAGGGGTCGTGAACCAAGGTTGGCCAGTATGGTAGTTGGGTTGTGGAAGTCTTGCCTCGATCAATTAAGGACTTAAACCTGCAAGCCTTTGAACTGAGTCAAACATGCAACCATATGTTTGGTATGGGACGGACCTAACTAAGTAAGATCACCAATGTCTTGACATGTGATACCTCAGGCGGATAATCACACGGAAGTGTGGATACACGAAAGTGTGGTTATGGCGAAGGATGTGGTGTACTTCGGTCTCATGTCAGTCCAATGGTATGGCAGTCCTATACTTCACCTCTGATGAGGCAAGGGATAGTGTATGGCTTATCGAAAAAGTCAATGTTAGGATAAAGGTTTTTGAAAGGTTTTGTCGTGACCTCTTGGCCGATCACCAAAGGAAGCGTGAAATTAGAGGCAAAAAAAGATTGGTCATGTCATGCGGATAAAATGTGTAACCTTTGCAGTGTGTAAATCTATTCGGATAGCCGTGTCCGTGGTTATGGATAATGCTCGGGAATTACAGTCAAGGGTTATATTTTATATAATAAAAACTTAGAATAGGAGGTAGTGTGTTATGGAAAGTTGGAATATGATTTAGGATTGTGAGCCAGTTTACTCTTGAGAAATATCTGAAAGTTACTAGTATTGTTATTTGTTTTACTGTCATTTCAATCTATTTACTGTATTAATTTGTAAATGTTGTTTTACTGCAAAATAATCATATCAGCCATTCTACTGGAATAAGCCTTGCATATAGTTATATTATAATTGCATTCTATGAACAACTTATTGAGTGCTTGAAGTACTCACCCTTGCCAACAACAAAATCACCAGTGAGGAGTCTACGTCAGCTTTGGAGGAGTATCAAGAAGAGACGAGCATCAAGGGTGCGAGCCTTGTCAGTTGTCTATGGTATACTGAGGGGTTTATCTACATTTTCTTTCCGCTGCAGTTTAACTTACTTAGCCGTGCATGGCAAAGTCATGTAAAGTCGACCATAAGACCAGTCAATAGGTTTATATTTAATCTATAAAGTATTTTATTATGTTTTCACTATGTATGATTGTGATATTCATCTATATTGAGCTTGTGTGCACTAGCGTGATCCTGGACTAGTGCGATATACACAGAGAGTCTAAATTTGCATATTGGGTCCCAACAGAGGTGGTATCAGAGGCATATTGACTGTAGTTCTTAACCCTAGATAGTCTGGTCGTCTCTTTAGGATCTTCAAAATTATTTTCTAAACGAAAAACCAAACTTGAAAGAATAATAAGTTCTTGACTTATCTCATTCTTCTTTTCTTTCACTTTGTTGAAATTTCATTCTTTTTCCTTGTTGGATCGAGTTGAAATCTTACCTGAGTTGTCTTGAACAGATGATGATATACCACACCTAAGGTGAAATCATTGAGTGTCTTGCTTCTACCCTGAAGATCGTGAAGAAAGGAATCATCGAGCTCAAGGAGTGGATTGATGAAACATTCCAGAAGCTAGAAGACCCAGTGCTTAGAGTAGCTGGTTGAGACTCATGTGTGGGAGTCACATCTGCTTAAGATAGGAGTGTTGCCCATGTAGATAGTAGTTTTGTGTGCTTAGGTTGATTTGGTTCTTTCATGATTGTTGAGTGTGCAGTATGTGTTGTATAGTTCTTAGGCTTATGTAAGCAACCATACCAAGCTATTAATAATGAATGCTTAAGTTGTTGGGTTAAACCTATCTCCCCTGCATTAGGATTCTTGTACCTTATCTTTGCTGTTTCTCTCTTCCCTGACCTTGTGAAGCAATCAAGAAGATGGTGCAGACTTGTGGAAACAACAGAGCCAGTAGAAGTGGTAACCGATTCAGTGAGGACCCAAATGATGGAACAAATCCCAACCGTCACCACAAGTGGATATTCAGAATTTTGGAGCATTCTTGGCTATTCAGACTTAATTGATGTATGCAATGATGCAGCAAATGCAAAATATAACCAATCAAGCTACTGTCAACAATGCATTCCAAGTTGTTGTCAATGGTCCCTGTTCCTACTCAAGGTTATCAATATTCATAAGGACTCGTCCGCCGATATTTTCTGAAAATGTTTCAGCGAATGATTGGCTTAACACTATTGACAGGAAGTACTTGTTGTCCAGTGTGAGGGTAATGAGAAGGTTCTTTATACTTCTCACCGTTTGGAAGGAATTGCTATTGAATGGTGGAAGGAATATTGTGTTGCCTTTGGAGCCCTTCAGAATATCTCTTGGAATGAGTTTGTTGCTACTTTTCGTCATCTCTTTGCCCCACCAGATGACAGTATGATCACAGTGAATTCAGAGAAGAATTATACCCCTACACCTTATACCATATGTGGACATTATTCTTTGAATTGTTCTAGCCGTGAAGGAAGTCATTCCTTTAGATAATGTCCCATGAGCAATATCACGTGCTACTTTTGTGAAGGTCGAGATCATTGCCTAGCTCAATGTCACTTGATCCGATAGTTATCGCCATGACTCAACGTCAACAAGAGAATATCTAAGCCTCAGTTGTTCAAGATTTGGCAAAAGGATGTGGAATGCTAGCTACACGTGCTAAGTTGCTTGAAGAGTCAAAGAAGTAGTGCTCCAATCATGTCAGCCCACTTCAGGTAAGCGCCAAGCTGTTATCACTGACAACTTGTGTTCTTGTGTGGTGAACAAGGTCACTGGGCCAAGAGATGCTGTATGAAAAGACAAGCTGAGATTCACAGTTAGAGCAACATTGTGCATACAATTCCACCTTTCAAGGCGCAATGATGCAAACAGTTGTGCTTCAAATGTCGTGAGGAAGGCCATTATGTTAATTGATGCTCACAGCTGCGACTATTCCAGAAGTCACCTCAATCAAGTTAATAACACCAATATTGAGTGGTGAAGTTGCAGGAGCTGTTTGCCCAAAGAATCGGTTGAAGAAGAGGCGTTTGAACAAAGACATTACCGAGGAAGTTTAGAACAATGATTCTACATTACGCATTGTCATGTCTCTATTTGTAAAAGGAAGTGATCAGTTGAGAAACCCTTGTAAGGACTCCCTTGTTAAAGGAAAGGAAATAAAGGTGGTTGATATGCTAATGTGTGAAGTTTTGGATTAAAAGTAATTAATGATAAATGAAAGATTCGGTGTTTCTTTGAGCATTCACTCACTTTAGATAGTTTACCTCATAATGATATGTGCATAGTGATGGTCAGTTAAATGGTATTCAGTGTGAAAGTTGTCAGTCTGGAAGGTGTACCTTCTGTCAGGGAATACTCAAATGTTTTTCGTGAGGGTTTGCCCGGTATGCCACCAGGCCGAGATATTGAGTTTGTGATTGAGTGAGTGCCTGGTACAGCACCCATAGAAAAAAGACCGTATTGGATGCCTACCAATGAACCAGTGGAAATGAAGAAGCAGATTGAAGAGCTATTGTAAAAAGGTTTTGTGAGACTAAGTTCATCTCCATGGGGAGCGTCCTCTCCTATTTGTAAGAAAGGACAGAAGTTTAAGGATGTGCATTAATTATCGTGCGCTTAATGAAGTGAAGATCAAGAATAAGATCCACTACCTAGGATCGATGATTTGTTTGATCAGTTAAGAGGAGTTGGAGTTTTCTCAACCTATTCCAAGATCTTTGATCATGCCCATGTTTACTATGTTTGTTTTACAATATTGCATATATTTCATGCGGGCGCGAGGTGAACCATTGTTGTCCGTCACACGCCATCACATGTGTCAATCATTGTTAATTAATCTTGATTAACGGAATATGGAACCATGGGATCAGAGGGCGAGTCCCACGCACGTGGTGCGTGGGTGAGCTTGATTGGGCAAGTGGCGCGAGGAGGTTGGTGGGCCCGATGGGCGACCGGATCCACCGCATGCAACCACATGTCCGTATGGGCCACCTTAGAATCATGGACGCAAACCATGGACCGCCGTTGTTGAAACCTTAGGGCACGTAAAGGCTCATCACGACCGCAGAGCGTTCGTCCATGGCTGACGGTTGGGATGGCACGCTGATAAACATAAATCGCGTTATTTGTTTTACATCTTTACAATCTATATATCAGATAAAATAAATCCATGTTAAATCTGATTTTCATTCAGATTTCAAGTACTCACCCTTGATTTATTTCAAACTTCAAAAGGCTATATCTTTTGCATTGTAATCAATCGGAATTGAGTGATTCCAGTGCAAGAACACAAAGGGGTTCAATCGCTGGAAAAATTTGTAAAATTGAGATCTATTTAATGGTGAATTTTAATTGATTTTTCGGAGTTCAATTGACGCTTGAGGTTTTATCGCCCACTCTGTTTTGGCATTTATTTGCTTTTCTCGGACGAGGTTGCAATTCAGAGGTCGACGCTGTAGACGCTGAATTGTGCGACGCGGATCGAGGAGCGAGTGAGGAAGAGTTCGCTCTGCCCAAGAATCTACCCAAGAGCAAACTCGTGAGTAGCGAGATCAAGATCAGACCTATTCCAAGGCAAGTTGTGCAGACCTGTTGCAGAGGACCCAGAATGGTCATCGTGATAGGTTTGCTCCGATGCACCCACCCACTGTATGCGCCGGATCGCAAGTTTGGGTATAACCTATCTGGATCCTCCCAATGATGGAGGCACCTGCCAGCCGAGCCCGATGCATAATGATGCAACAGAAGAACCACAACAACCGGTAACAATCATGGTGGACCTCGAAGGTACACCATCTTGAAGGAGGAGTTCGAGCTTTGAAGCAAGTCGCCGGCTGAATTCAGACGCAGTGGGACTGACCGGTGAGGCGGATGAACAATCGCGCCCAAACCATCTACGCTTGAGGATGTCACCAAGAATTTGCTAGATTTCAACCACCACGGGAACAAGACATCAACTCTACACTCGCCTCGCCAATCGAATTTTCGCACTTCGCAGGCAACAATGCACCAGAGGAAATCAATACCGAGTGAAGAGATGCGGCACTTTTCAAATAGGTGTCCACAAAGGGAGGCATCACACGCTTGTTTCAACCTGGGAACAACACCCGCTAAAGCACCAACATCGAGGAAATCGTGCACCAAGCCAGCCGAGCAACGCCAGCCAATAAAGGCGTGGAAGAATCAACCACATCACGATGGAGCTCAGAGGCTGTGACGCCGATCGGGTAAGTTCTGGTCAACTCAAGACTCGCTACTGCTTTGTTTGATCGAGCTTCGTGATTCGCTTGTTTCTCAAAGTTTTGCAACCAAGAATGGATTTAAAGTGGTGAATCTTAAGTGTGTGTTTAGTCCAAGCGCAATCTTATCTTGATAGATGCGAATGGATTGGCTGTCCAAGCATAAGGCGTTTTAGATTGTGGTCCGACCTTGGAAGGCCCTAGTGGCAAGAAAGTGGAGTTTGCGACCGCAGTTCGACGGCGCTAACGGTCAACAAAGGAAAGCCATCAAGATGGAAGATGTACCCCGATGTATTTCCGTAAGATTTGAGATCCACCGATCGTGATATCGAGTTTGTCATCGAAGTTAGCATCGTGTACAGACCGATATCAAAGAGACCATATCGGATGCCTACCACGAGTTAGTAGAAATGAAGAAGCTGCATTGAGGAACCGCAAGAGAAAGGTTTCATTAGACTGTTCATAGATAGATCTTTGATTAGACTCGGATCCGAGTTTTCGGCGGATATTACCGCTTGCTCATAGAAGGATTCTCGACAATTGCTACCCCTTACAGCTTGTTAAAGAAAGAGAAGAAGTTTGCGGACGCCAGAGTGCGAGAAAAGTTTCATGGAATTAAAGAAGCGCTACAACACCCCGTATTAGATGTGCGTAATGGATTTGACATTTATCGCGATGCTTCAAGGGCTTGGGATGCGTAATGCAAGAAGGCAAAGTGCTGCTTATGCGCCGAGACAATTAAGACCGCATGAAGTGAATTACGATGATTTGGAGTTAGTCAGAGTGCATGCTTTAAAGATATGGCGCCATTATCTCATAGGAAATAGATGTGAGATATATACGACCATAAGAGTCCAAATACATATTCACTCAATCGACTAATATGAGACAAATAAGATGGCTTGAGCTAATTAAGGATTATAATGTGGGAATCCATTATCATCCCGAAAAGCATGTGGTGGCGTATGCCCGAGTCGAAAGAGCCATAGCGCAAATGCATTGTCAATGGAGGATCGGCAAGGAATTTCGAGGTTAAGATTGGAGGTCGTCTCAAGGAATGATAGCCGCTTATGAGGATCGACAGAGAAGGTGATGACGCAAAATCAAGGCTAAAAAGGAAGAAGGCCTAGCCATAGATTTCACTGATGAACAAGGAACTATGTTCTTCAAAGGCCGAATTTGTGTGCGGATAAAAAGGAATTAAAACAATTGATTCTTGAGGAAGCTCATGTTAAGTACTCAATTCATCCAGAAGTGCTAAGATGTACCAGATTTGAAGGAGAGATTCGTGGCCAAAATGAAGCGTGAAGTGGCTGAGCATGTTGCATTATGCGACGATGTCGAGAGTAAAAGCTATGCACCAAAGACCCACTGGTTTGGTAAACCGCTGAAAATTTTGAATGGAAGTGGAGGAAATCGAATGGATTTTATCACCGTTTACCTAAGACTCGTAAAGGTTACGTTCCATTTGGGTTATCGTGGATCGCCTAACCAAGGTCGCCATTTCATCCCAAAGAAAGACCACTTACACCGAGATCGCTTAGCGTAATCGTACATGTCAAGGATTGTATGTTTGCATGGAGTGCCAAAGAAGATTGTGTCGACAGAGGTACCCAATTTACCTCAAGGTTTTGGAATAAGTTGCATGAAGCAATGGGAACCCGTCCAATTTCAAGATAAAGGTGATGGTCGATCAAAGAGTAAATCGATTTTAGAGGATATGTTGAGAGCTTGTGCTTTAGCTTATGCCACGACATGGGATAAATGTTTGCCATATGCAGAATTCGCCATAATAATAGTTATCAAGCTAGCACGATGTCACCCATTCGAGGCATTGTATGGACGTGCTTGTCGTGACTGCTGAATTGGAATGAAACAGAGAACGCTGGTGTTTGGGCCGTACTAAGAGCCGTCAAGTCGTGCAGATCGAGAGAGGTTGAAGATAGCATACCAAGATGTAAAGCTACGCATAATCGCCGCCGAGATTTGAGTTTTGAACCGTAAGATCATGTGTATCTCGTGGTTACCCTCTTAAGGGCGCTAAGAGATTTCACGCAGGGAAGCTTGCACCAAGAGCGGTCCGCTCAAGATTCGAGCCGCCGAGGAGAGGTAGCTTATCGCTAGAGTTGCCTCATATTGAGTGCATGATGTATTCCATGTATCGCAGCCTAAGAAGTGTCTGAGTGCCACAGCAAGCCCCGCTGGAGGCAATAGAGTCGCAAGAAGATTTGGCTTTGATCATGTTGAACCCATGTTTATAAAATTGCTATGTTTGTTTTACAATATTGCATATATTTCAAATATACAATTGTTTCAAATTAGATTGGGTTTAGCTAAAATACCAGATTGATCTATACCCTACCTTGTCATTATATGCCATGGACCATTGTCACCCTAGATTGGTTTAATATAGTTGATTAATAATTATGATCAACATTGCTCGCCAAGATCATGAGGTTAGACCGAAATTCGCAGGGACTAATTACCCACAATTTCCCATTTTCAGAGCTAGTGAATAAGAAATCATCTACGCTTGAGGATGTCACCACAAAGAATTTGCTAGATTCCAACCACCACCGTGAACAGACATCAACCCCGCACTCCCCGCCAATCGTAATTTTCGCACCCAAAGACAGGTAACAATGCACCAGATGCCGTGAAAAGATGCTATACCGCAACGAGCCAGGCACTTTTCCAATAGGTCCCAAAAGGGAGGCATCACGCCACTGTTTCAACCTCGAACAACACCCGCTAAAGCACCAAAGATCGTGAGGAAATCGCACCGTTGCCGAGCAACGCTAGCCAATGCTGCGGAAGGATCAACCACATCACCGCCGATGGAGCTCAAGAGGCAATGTGACGCCGTGATCGGGTAAGTTCCCGTCAACCCGCACCGCCATGCTTTGTTTGATTCTCGAGCTTCGATTCTTGTTTCTCAAAGTTTTGCAACCAAGAATGGATTTAAAGTGGTGAATCTTAAGTGTGTTTTAGTCCAAGCCCCTGATCCGAGCTTAGATCTAGCGAATCTTATTCGATAGATGCTAATCCCTAGACGCCATCCTTGGAATGGATTGCCTGCCCAAGCATAGGGTCTTTTAGATCACTAAGGATCGTGACCTGAAGGCCCTAGTGGCAAGAAAGTGGAGTTTCATGCGCTAAACGGCCAACAGCAGGAAAGCCATCAAGATGGAAGATGTGCACGATGTATTTCCGTAAGATTTGCCAGATTGCCACCGATCGTGATATCGAAGTTTGTCATCGAAGAAGCATTGTACATATCAAAGAGACCATATCGGATGCCTACCACGAAGTTAGTAGAAAAGAAGTGATTGAGGAACCGCATGTTCATCGCCGGGCCCTTTGTTTGTTCGCAAGAAGGATGGAAGTCTTAGAATGTGCATCGACTACCGCACTTAATGTAACGATCAAGAATAAGTATCCGCTGCTGATCGAATCAAGAGGAGCTGAGTTTTCTCCAAGATAGACTGCTCGTGATACCATCGCTTGAAGATCCGAAAGAGGATGTACCTAAGATTTACGCCGACATGGACAACGAAGTTCACCATGTCATTCGGATTGACTAATGCCCCAAAGATATTTCATGAACATGATGAATAAAGTCTTCATGGATTACTGGACAAGTTTGTTGTAGTCTTCATAGACGATATCTTGGTTTACTCAAGACAGAGGAAGAGCATGCGTAACATCCGAGAATGGTTTTAAACAGTCGAGAGCATCAACTATATGCTAAGTTTAGCAAGTGAATGAAGGATTGAATTTCTCATGTAATGACTACCAAAGGAGTCGCAGCTGATCCCACGCAGGTTGCATTGGGAGCCACCAAGGACCTGCATCCGTAGTCTGGGAATGGATATTACCGCTTGCTCATGTATGATTCTCGACAATTGCTAAACCCGATACGCTTGTTGAAGAAAGAAAAGAAGTTTGCATGGACGCCAGAAAGTGAAAAGTTTCATGGAATTAAAGAAGCGCTAACAACACTCGACAGTATTGCTTTACGCGTAATGGATTTGACATTTATCGCGATGCTCGCTGTGGCTTGGATGTAGCATGCAAGAAGGCAAAGTCGCTGCTTATGCGCCGAGACAATTAAGACCGCATGAAGTGAATTACCCAACGCATGATTTGGAGTTAGTCGAGTGCATGCTTTAAAGATATGCATTATCTCATAGGAAATAGATGTGAGATATATAATGACACCAATACATATTCACTCGTCGACCAATATGAGACATGGCTCGAGCTGTATAATATGGGAATCCATTATCACCTCGAAAAGCCAATGTAGGCGATGCTCAGTCGAAGAGCCATAGTACATTGTCAATGGAGGATCAACCTAATTATGCGGAATCTTGGCTAATCAAGAAGGGAATGATACCGCCAGAAGTGAAGCCAACACTAGAGGATCAGATTAAAGAAGGTCGCAAGATGACGATAAAATTTCAAAAATCAAGACTTAGCCTTAGATTTCACTGATGAGCAAGGAACCATGTTCTTAAAAGCCGAATTTATGCATCGGATAAAAAGGAGCTAAAGCAATTGATTCTGAGGAGGCTCACGATTCTAAGTACTCAATTCATCCAGAAGTGCCAAGATGTACCAGATTTGAAGGAGAGATTCCGATATGAAGCGTGAAGTGGCCGAGCATGTTGCATTATGCGACGATGTCAAAGATAAAAGCTATGCACCAAAGACCCGCCGGTCTGTTGGTACCAAGTAAAAATTCCTAATGGAAGTGGGAAGAAATCGGACACCGTTTACCTAAGGAATTTGGGTTATCGTGGATCGCCTAACCAAGGTCGCCATTTCATCCCAAAGAAAGACCACTTACACCGAGATCGCTAATGTAATTGTACATGTCAAGGATTGTATGTTTGCATGGAGTGCCAAAGAAGATTGTGTCGCTGTGAGGTACCCAATTTACCTCGTTTTGGAATAAGTTGCATGAAGCAATGGGATCAATTTCAAGATAAAGATATCACCCGCAGTGATGGTCGATCGAAAGAGTAAATCGATTTTAGAGGATATGTTGAGAGCCTGTGCTTTAGCCGATGCCACGCCATGGGATAAATGTTTGCCATATGCAATTCGCCACAAGCTAGCCTACTGTGATGTCACCATTCGAGGCATTGTATGGATGCTTGTCGTGACCGCTGAATTGAATGAAACTGAGAGCTTGGTGTTTGGGCTATACATTCTCGAGGAAGCCGAAAGTCAAGTCGCAATGATCGAGAGAGGTTGAAGATAGCATACCAAGATGTAGCTACGCAGCACAACCGCCGAGATTTGAGTTTTGAACCGTAAGATCATGTGTATCTCGTGGTTACCCCCTTAGGGCTAAGAGATTTTTAAAGGGAAGCACCAAGATATGTCGGTCCGCTCAAGATTCTCGAGCCGCCGAGAGAGGTAGCTTATCGCTTAGAGTTGCCTCACCATTAGGAGTGCATGATGTATTCCATGTATCGCAGCCTTAAGTGTCTGAGTGCCAACAGAGCAAGCCCCGCTGAGGCAATAGAGCAAGAAGATTTGACTTATAAAGAGCAACCACTAAAATTTTGATGTTGTGAGCGCAAGACCAAACAAGTCTATTCGCTAGGACAATCATTCTGAAGTGAAGCCACTTTGGGAGCTAGAAGAAGAATGAAGTCGTAATTCTTAGATAGATTGAGTGCTTTAAGTACTCACCCTTGCTAAACAACAATAATCAACAGCTGAAGAATCTACACTGTGTTGGAAGATGAAGTCCAAGAAGACACGAGTCATTAGGGTCCGAGCCTTGTCGGCTGCTCCGTGGTGACTGATGAGCTACCTACGCTTCTACTTTCCGCCGCTTAATTATTAGCTTATTTTCATCTTGCCTTGCCAGTGGCTTAATAATGTAAGTTGGTCATAAGATCATACATTTAGTTATATCAATAAATGAGATAGTTTGGAGGTGTCTTGAGTGTGTCCAAAATTATTTCTTTGATTAGGACAGATGACCAATGCAAGATAGAATCACAACAACCCCGCAACTCGTAACAATCATGGTGGACCTCGACCTATGTCAAAGCTATCGATTTTATGAGGACTAGGCCACCAACTTTTCGAAATGTGAATCCTTTGGAAGCCGATGATTGGCTTAGGACAATTGAGAAGAAGCCGCACATCACTCAAAGGTGAAGGAAATGAGAAGGTGCTTTACGCCTCATCAACTGGAAGGGACCGCCGCAGAGTGGTGGGAGAATCTATCGTGTCGCCATGGAGCCCTCACAGAGATAACCCGGGAGGAGTTTACTAATGCTTCCGCCAAGATCATGTCCCTGAGGGAATGATGGATCTTAAGAAGGAGGAGTTCGAGCTTTGAAGCAAGGAGGCCAACCAAAGGCCGAATACTTGAACAAATTTACTCAATTAGCTCGCTATGCCCTCAAGACGAGCGAGAGCATAAAGCCGCATAGCCTGCTTTCATGAAGGGGTCAATTCAGACCGCGATACCATCAATTGAAGATTCATGCTGAGGATGCACCCAAGACTGTGTTTTCTACGCGATATGGACATTACGAGTTTACGGTCATGTCTTTTGGATTGACTATTGATCCGACATATTTTATGAACATGATGAATAAGGTTTTCAGGGAAAATTTAGACAAGTTTGTTATCACGTTCAAAGATGATATACATGTTTACTCCAAGTCTGAGAAGAGCATACAGGACATTTGAGATTAGTTTTGGAGAAGCTGCGAGAGCAACAGCTATATTCTAAGTTTAGCAAGTGTGATTTTTGGAAGAAGGAAGTTGAGTTCCTAAGACAGGTTATATTTGCCAAAGGAGTTGCTGTTGACCTAAGCAAAGTGGAAGCAGTGCTGCATTGGGAGAAACCGAAGTTAGTTACCAAGATCCATAGTTTTCTAGGAATAGCGGGATATTACCATCGATTTATCAAAGGATTTTCGAGAATTGCTAGGCCACTTATGCAATTGTTGAAAAGGGAAAAGAAGTTCGCACGAACGCCAGGGTGCGAGAAAAGTTTTCAGGAGTTGAAGAAGCGTCTAACGACAGCGCCAGTATTAGTGTTGCCAGATGTTCATAATAGTTTTGATATCTATTGTGGTGCTTACATACAAGGACTTGCATATGTGTTGATGCAGAATGGTAAGGTGGTTGCAAATGCATCAAGGCAGTTGAGACCGCATGAAGAGAATTATTCTACGTATGATTTGGAGTTAGCTGCCGTATTTCATGCATCGAAGTTGTGGCATCATTATCTCATTATGAATCGATGTGAGATATATATGGACCACAAGAGTTTAAAGTATATCTTTACGCAGTCAAATCTCAATATGAGACAAAGAAGATGGCTAGAGATGATAAATGATTATAATGTGAGAATCCACTATCATCTTGGAAAAGCTAATGTGGTAGTTGATGCTTAAGTTGTAAGAGCCACAATGCTAATATTCTAGTTCAGGAAGATCAGTCTGAGATATGCAAGGAATTTCAGAAGCTAAAGTTGGAAGTAGTTCAAGAAGGATTCTTAGCTATATTGGAAGTAAAGCTAACTTTGGAAGATTAGATCATAGTAGGTCAGAAATATGATGATAATATCAAAAGAATTAAGTCTAAGATGGATGAAGGTAAGGCCAAAGATTTTAATTTGGATGGACAAGGTACAATGTGGTTTAAAAGTCGAATTTGTGTATCTAATAAGAGGGAGTTTAAGGATTGTGTGTTTGCATGGAGTGCCAAAGAAGATAGCGTTAGATAGAGGTACCTAATTTACCTTGAAGTATTGGAATAACTTGCATGAAACCATGGGAACACGTTTGAATTTCAGCACAACATATCATCCGTGGACAGATGGTCAAATTGAGAGAGTTAATCAGATATTGGAAGATATGTTGAGAGTTTATGCTTTAGCTTATGCTACTTTATGGGATAAGTGTTTGCCGTATACTGAGTTCAGTTATAATAACAGTTATTAGGAAAGTTTGCAAATGTCACCATTTGAAGCTTTATATAGTCGTTCCTATCGTACTCCATTGAATTGAAATGAGATAGGAGAGCGTCTTGTCTTTGGATCAGATATTCTTAAGGAAACCGAAGAGCAGATTGCTACGATCATAGAAAGATAGAAAATAGCTCAGTCTAGATCGAAGAGTTATGCTAATAATTATCGATGAGAGTTGAGCATTGAGCCACATGATTTTGTGTATCTCAGAGTTACCCCTCTTAAAGGAGTAAAAATGTTTCACGCTAAAGGAAAGCTTGTGTCAAAATATGTTGGTTCATTCAAAATCTTAAGTCGTCGAGAAGAGGTTGCCTATCAGTTGGAATTGACATAGTTATTGGTATGAGTGCATGATGTGTTCTATGTCAGCTCAAGATGTGTTTGCGAGTGCCGATAGAACAGACATCGTTGGGAGCAATAGAACTACAAGAAGATTTGACTCACAAAGAGCAGGTAATTAAGATTTTGGATGTGGTGTTACATTAGACCAAAGGTAAGTCAGTTCATTTCTACAGAGTTCAGTTGAGCAATCATTCAAAAAGTGAAGCTACATGGGACCATGAGGAAGATCTGAAGTTAGAGTTTCCAAACCTATTCCTTAGTCAGCTCTAAATCTCGGGGTCGACATTCTGTTAAGGGGGAGGTTTGTAACATCCAAATTTATGCCTCAAAATATTTTATTATTGTTATTTGTTCATTTTATTATTTTTCTAAAATTTTAGAACTTTATGAATTTATTTTTTATTTTTGAATTACGCCAAATATGATTATTATTTAATTCTGTTAAAATTTTAAATAAATTTTTGCTAAAAATATTTTATTTGGGTTCCAAATGTCTTAAAATATTTTTAGAAATTTTTATAGAATTGTTCTGATAATTTAGCTATTTTAGTTTGCTAAACTTATTTTCTAAAATTATTTCAATTTGAAAAGGATGAAAAAATCAGTGTGAATAGCATTAGGCCGTAGCCTGTTAGGCTTAGTGATGTGCGGCCCTTTTGGCCTGGCTCGGTTGGAGATGAAGCGTCGCACTGCTGATTTAGGATCTGACAACGGATATGAATCCCTAGAACCCTAATTCGTTCCAACCGTTGGATGAGATTGATGGCTGAGATCTAGCAGGACCGACTGAAAACCTAGTTGATCTGGGCTGTTGGTGCCATATGCGGTTCAAATTGCTTTGAGCACGACGCATCACGATCATTGATCGCACCACATGTATGGCTATGGCTCGTCGTCCCCAAGAGACCATTGCCGAGATGGAGATGGAGTTCGTCATTGTGATGTTTGGAGTCTTCGTCCCCTACACAGATGTCGAGGCCTTTAAAAGGCTCGTTAACCCCCTCCTGGACTACTTGTCCTGCGTCGCATCAATAGCCCTGCTTTGAGTTGCCTGAGATGCTGTGGTTTGTGCGCAAGATCTCGCCGGAGTGGAAGGTTGTGCCGTCGATGGTTTTCTTAAGATTCGCTGCCGTCGCTTGGTTTTGGTCATCACCGAGGAAATCTACGGGTTGCTCGAGTCAAGCCGCATTGGATCCGTGCGATAATGTCGTCGAAGCCGCCGAAACACCATCAAGATCATCGTCTTCTTTGTTGCCGGTAAGAACCTCACTACCGCGCCATCGCCGCCTTCGCGTTCAATCATAGCCATTGGATCTGGTGGGCATCATTAGATTTCAAGAGGATAAGAGAGAGGAAGAGAGGAGGACATATCACTTGCTTCGAGTATGGTGGCCCCAACCACATTCGGGCAAACTACCCCAAGCTGGAGAAGGGCAAGAACGACTACATCGATAAGAACCGCAACAAGAAGGCTCCAACTCAGGATCCTATGTGGGAAGAAGTACCGCAACTTCTCCAAGAACAAGAATCTCTTCGACCGTGTCCTCGCCACACTTGACAACATCTCCTTCTCCAACGCTGAGACTTGGAGCGATGATGGAGAGGATGATCCACGAGAGAAGACAAACGGTGGCGATGACTTCACCGGCATGTGCTCCATCATCGATGAGAACGGCATCAACGACGATGACCTCTACAGCGTTTTTGACAAGGTACCTTACTATGACGAGCTCAATGATGCTTTCTGCAAGCTAGGAAATTTTCATGCTAAAGCTAGAGCTAGGTGTTCGGAGTTAGAGAAGGAGGTAGGTAGTCTGTCACGGGAGCTTGCTTTTCTTAGATCTAGTTCTTACCGTGATGCTGATTATTGTTTTCTTTGTGATACTTTGCTTGTGGATCTTGAGAACCTAAGGACCTTTCATGATAGTGTGCTTTCTGAGGTAGAGGTTCTTAGGGTGAAGAATGCTAGGTGTAGTACTCCTGATGCTATTCCTGTTGATTCTAGTTTTCTTCATACCCATAATTGTGCTTCTTGCGAGAACTGCCCTAAATTATTTGCTAAAATTGATGCCATGAGTGCTCACCTTAGGAAGCTATCTCTTAGAAATGATGAACCTGAACAGCATACCTCTAAGGACCCAGTCAGCTCATGTGAGGGGTGTAGGCAACTAAAACTTGATAATGATGCTTTGAATATCAAGTGTGCTAAATTTGCTAAGGACCTACTAGCTAAATCACAAGAAGCTTGCTTACGATGTGTTGAGATTGAGGGGGATATGGGTAGAATCCATGATGAGCTTTGGAAGAAGCTAGAGGCCCAGACTGCTAGGATTAGGAATGATGAGTGTGTTTCTTGTGAGGCCCTCAAGATTGAGGCGACTGTGCATAGGGAGAGATATGCACATGCTGTTCATTCTTCCTCTTCTGGCTCTTCATCTTCTTCTTCTCCTTGTTCTTCTTGTGCCTCTCTCTTTCTGGAGTGAGTATCTCATGAGCAATCTTGAGAAGTTTATTGGAGATAAGAAAAAACTCAATCTCATCCTGGACCATTCTAAGATCAGTAGATTCAATCAGGGTCTAGGATTTGACTATTTGGAGCACGTTCGAGCACATCCTTCCACAATACTTCATGGCTCTAAGAGTGGAGAGATTATGGTTGTTCATAGGTCTAGCACTACAGTGTTTTGCTCAGTAGGTGTTGTCCATGGGATCTCTGACGATTGCGTAAGGTGAAGTACTCTTGCACTTATGTTAAAAGGATGGAAATTTAGTTGAGTTTTACTTCAAGCTTGCCAAGATTGCATGGCGTGAGCGTGTTCGTGCTCTTAGGGGTATTCAGGGCCATCCCTAGACTCTGAGTTCTTCTAAGACACCCACTGCTTCTAGACAGGGTAGGGTGTCTCCTGTTTTTGTGCAGCGTCCAGGACTTGGTTTTTAGGCAATTCATTCTAGTTTTTGTCCTGGAGCTGTTCGTGGTCAGAGTGCCTGTCGTCCTCATGATATTTCTCATTTTTCCTATCGAGATGGATACCAGTGACGTGAGTTTGTTTCCACTAATAGGAGGTTTAGGTAGCATTACTAGGATGGTCTGGCCTTTGCACATCGACGGACCAACCCAACTCCAGCTCCTAGACCTTCTGCAGGTGTTGTTCCTAGTTTTGTGAAAGTTGAGCATCGGAGAGATGTTAGAGTTCAGCCTTTTGCTTCTTTGACTGGTACTTCTGCTCATCGTGTGACTCAGTATTGAGTTCCTAAATCTACACTTATCTACCCCAATACTGAGTCATCGACCTCTTGCTTTCACTGATTCTGGTTTGTAGGGCTAGGAAGGGAGAGGTTTGGATCGTAGACTCTGGTTGTTCTCGCCATATGAGAGGAGATTCGCGTTGGTTCTCTTCCCTAGTCTGTGCTCCCAGTGATGAGCTAATCATCTTTGGAAATGCATCATTAGGTAGAGTCATCGCTACAGGTACCGTACGTATTAATAATAATTTCATTCTTAAGGACTTTGCCTTAGTGAGTAAGCTACAATATAATTTGTTTTGTCTCTCAGCTTACCGATGACGATTTCGATGTGAGCTTCAAGTGTAATGCCTGTAGAATTCTTGATTCTTCTAGAGGGTTAGTTTGCAGGATTTCTAGGTATGGGAGAGTTTTTTGTGTTGATTTTGCTGATTCTTCTATTGATTATCTTTGTTGCCTAGTTGCTTCAGAGTCCCGTGATCTCTCTTTTGGCATAGGAGACTTGGTCACATTGGTTTTGATCACTTGACCCGAGTTAGCAGCTATGATCTCATTCGTGGTTTGCCTAAACTCAAAATGATCAAAGACTTGGTTTGTTCTCCTTGCCAACATGGCAAGATAGTTGATGCTTCTGATCCCCCAGTCACTGTTGTGATGACTGATGCACTAGGACAAATCTTACATATAGACACTATTGGTCCAGCTAGAGTGCAATCAACGGGTGGGAAGTGGTACGTTCTTGTCATTGTTGATAATTTTTAGAGGTATTCTTGGGTGTTTTTCATGGTCTCGAAGGATGAGTCTTTTACCCACTTTAGGGGTTTTGTCTGTATGTTGTCTATTGAGCTCATAGGTGCCTTATGAGCTATACACAGTGACAATGGTATAGAATTCAAGAACTCCTACTTTGAGAGGTTCAGTGAGAAGTCAGGTATTGAGCATCAGTTCTCTTCTCCATACATCTCTCGTCAGAATAGCATAGTGGAGAGGAAGAATAGGACCTTTGTCGAGATGGCCATAACGATGCTAGATGAGCACAATACTCCTAAAATATTTTGGACTAAGGCTATAGCTACTACTTGCCATGTATCCAACAGAATTTTCTTGAGGGCACACTTGCACCGCACTTCATATGAGTTGAGATATGGATGAAAGCCTAGTGTTTCTCATTTTCGTGTTTTCGGTTGCAAGTGTTTTATTTTCAAGTCTGAAAACCTAGATAAGTTCGAGTCACATTTTTCTGACGGCATCTTACTAGGTTACTCGACTTCTTCAAGTAGCTACAGGATCTGGAGTTGTGAGGCAAGTAGGATTATAGAGACCTGTGAGGTGACCTTTGATGAGGCTAGTCCATGCACTAGACCAGATATTTCAGGCTCTTCTACTCTCTCTAAGACTATCTTTGTAGATGATATGGATGATGGAAATGATAGTACTCTATTTGATACAGTCCTCTCTGCACCTGGGGTGCCTCCTGTTTCTATATCTGCACCTCAGGGAGACTAACTCTTACTTTCAGACTCTTCTGCAGCTAGTGGCTCTGTTCCTACCTCTTTTCAACATGAGGTAGAGGTCACTTTTGTTTCTGGACCTCCCCGCCATATTCAACAGGCTCATCCGCTTGGTCAGATGATTGGCAATTTATTTGAGCATATCACACGCTCAAAGATAGGACTTTCTTATTTCTATCTCCATTATGCCTTTTTTGCTTCCTTTGATCTGAAGGATGTTTCTAATGCATTGTCCGATGAGTCATGGATCAATGCCATGCATGAGAAACTAGAGAACTTTGAAAGATACAAGGTCTAGCAGCTTATTGAGCCCCCATCTGGTCTAATGTCATTGGGACCAAGTGGGTGTTCAAGAACAATCAAAGTGAGGATAGGGTTACTGACGAATACTCATACCAGGGGTACCCCAACGGCCCAGGGTAACAAGCAGGCTGCCTCAAGCCCATTACCGACCAAAGGACCCGTGGGACCACAAAGGACGCCCCTCCCCGACCGATCAGGACGAGCGTCCCCGACCAAGTAGGGCTCTCGACCCCCGCGGCGGGTCGGGATCCCCCGACTCTGACCAAATTAAGGCAACCTCCGCCAAGGGCCACGTGTCAAAGCCTCCACCAGTCTACGGCCGCGTGCCCGCGAACGGGACAATCGAAGGATCAGACGGGAGCAGTGGCTCTTTCCCAAGATGGCATAAATGGCTGCTGAAGTCAAGCTTCGGTCCCATCAACCGATCCACGCATAACACGAAGGCATGCTCCTCCCGAGGCGGTACCAACGTTATACACCGCAACGCCAACATTCGTTAGGCTCACGAAGGCGGTGCGCCATTTCCGACAAACGGCTAATCGCCTCGCCTAACGGGACTACCAACCCGGCGTGGGCAAGGTAGGCAGTGACCAGTCGCCAGAATGAAGGACCGAAGCTCTTAGCATAGGCCACCTCCCCTTTTCTAAATGTAACCTGCCCTTTCCTACTATATAAAGGGGGGCAGGAGCCCCTGACGAAAGAGGGACGGGGACACACGGACACAAACAGAGAAAAAGAGGAAGGACGAGTTCTTTCTTGTAAACGCTGTGCAGCCATTTGCACTAAAAAACAATAAAATACCACCACACGAACTGGAGTAGGGACATTCGGCCCGAACCAGTATACACCTTGGACTCTCGAATCTAACCATTCAGGGACAGGGAACGCGTGGCCCCTTAAGACTTACAAATTTACTTGCCGGTGCTCGAAACGCCGACAGGTTGTTGTTAGGAACAAGGCTAAGCTAGTTATGTAGGACTTCTCTCAAGTTGAGGGTCTTCACTTTGAGAAGACCTTTGCCCCTGTAGCTAGACTAGAGGCTATTAGGAATTTGCTTGCATTTTTGGTATCTAAGGGCTTCAAGCTATATAAGATGGATATCAAGAGTGCATTTCTCAATGGGTACATTGAGGAAGAGGTTTATGTGAGTTAGTCTCCACGATTTGAGAATCCCAAGTACCCAAACTATGTCTATAAGCGTTTTAAGGCTTTGTATGGACTTAAGCATGCCCCTAGAGTTTAGTATGAGAGGCATAAGTCCTGCATTCTTAGTAATGGTTTCGAGATGTGTAAGGTAGATAAGATCTTGTTTGTCAAACACGTAGACTCGAACTTTCTCCTTGTCCAAATCTATGTCGATGACATTATCTTTGGTGGCTCCTCACATGCTCTTGCATCTCAGTTTTCTGATGTGATCAGCACAGAGTTTGAGATGAGTATGATGGCGAGTTGAGCTACTTCCTTAGCTTCCAGATCAAGCAAACTCGAAAAGGCATTTTCTTGCATCAAGGTAAGTACACTCGAGACCTCCTGAGACGCTTTAACATGTCTGAAGGGAAGCTGATGATGACTCCTATAGCCACCACGACCATTCTTGAGCCTGATGAGGATAGTGAGCTAGTTGATCAAAAGGAGTTCAGGAGTATGATTGGTTCCCTCTTGTATCTCACTGCTTCGAGGTCGGACATGCACTTTGCTGTGTGTTTATGTGCTCGATTTCAGACCTCTCCTCGAGCCTCTCACTACTAGACGGTGAAGCGCATTTTCAGGTACCTAGAAGCTACCATTGACTATGATATTTGGTAATCTTCCTCTTTGTGTCTATCCCTTAGAGCCTTTTTCGATGCAGACTTTGCTAGTTGTAGGATAGATAGAAATAACACTTCTAGCAATTGCCAATTCATTAGCACTTCTCTTGTTCTTGGTCATCTAGAAAGCAGTTGGAGTTTTATAGTCCACTGCTAAGGTCGAGTACGTGGAAGCAGCCAGTTGTTGCAGTTAGATGCTTTCGATGAGATCGACCTTGTGGATTTTGGGTTAGCTATAGATAGTATTCCACTCTTTTGTGATTATCACTACTACTATTCATATTGCCAATAACCCACTACAGCACTCCAGGACCAAGCATATAGATATCAGATATCACTTCCTTAGAAACCATATGGAGAAGAGTGACATAGTGCTCCACTAGATAGCTGATATTTTCACCAAGCCTTTGATAGCTCTAAGTTTATATCCTTGAGGGGAGAGCTTGGAGTTATGAGTCTTTATGGCATATCTTGAGGGGGAGCTGGTATTGTATATTATGTATTATATATTTACTTCTAGTGTTCCTTTTTCTTTGCATGTTTCGGGTGTCCTTGGGCTTTGCTTTTAGAGTTCTGATTTCACTTCACTTAGAGTTTTGGCATGCTTTGCATGGACCTCCCATCTTATGCTATAGGTAGCTCTAATGCTTAATTAGTTGTTCTCTCTTCTTACTAGGTTGAGTTCCCTCACAGTCTTATAGGTCTAGCAGGTGTTGGGCTCCCTGGGTAGACAGGGTCTGTGTGTACTCCCTAGTTTGGGTTTATAGAGTCAGTTTTTCTATGTTAGTCATATGGGTAAGATGAGAGCGAGTCTGAGTTATAGCATCCTCTATCATCTTTTCTATGCTCTATAACCATCTAGTTTTCAGTTTGTTGGCTTCCTCTTCGTATTTTTGTACTTTTGATTTTAGTAGAGTTCATTTAGAGGTTTTTAAAAATAACTCAATTTAAACCAGATTTGTGTTTAAAATTTATTCAGTTATCGAGGGGGAAGTTTTGAGAAGCTTTCCTTCATGCATTGCATATAGACTTTATTTTCTATTTTATGAGCTTTGTTTATTATGCAAATAAATTCTCATTAATATTATGCCCTTTGCTACTTTTTTGAGGATCATTGCTAGCTTAGTCATGTCTAAGTTTATATTACTTCATCATGCTAAGCGTGCTAAAAATTAAAATTTGAGTTTTAATAAAACTTTGATGAAACTTGTAGCTTTTACTTGCTATATTTCCTTACTATGTGCATATACCATGCTTTGAGAAATCTTAGATTTCTACTAGAGTCTCTAAAGCAACTTAGACAAAGCTAGATTGTTTTATACTAGAATCATTCATTTGCTCATGAATCTAAGTGCCTAAAATAATCAAATATTGACTTATGTGTGCTACGATTGATCTCAATACTTTACATTCACGAGACTGCTTCCCATTGCACTGGGGATGAACTTGGAATGTATCTTGTATGACCAAAACTACTCTTTTAAGCATCCTGCTTGAGATGGTCGACTATGACATGAGCCAATCAAAAATTGTAAAATGCAAATAAAAACAAAAAATGAGAAAAAGAGTGAAGCCTAAGAGGCCTTTGTCGATGGCTCCTAGTTGAGGATGTGCTTTGCTAGGATAAGCTCTCTAAACCTCATTATGTGTGTTAAAATCTAAAATTTTGCATTAACAAAAGATAATTGAGCAAGAAGGTTCTCTTATGCACTTGTAGCTCCCCAAAGTGTTGACTAGTTGAACTCTAGGCTATTCATTTGATCCATGGCATGGCTTTGCTTCTAATCTAGAGATTATGCTAAATGTTGCTCTTGTTGAAATCATGCAAAAACAGCATAAGTTTATTTTGCTTGCTAGCAAGAATGTTGAAATATGCACTTGGATATACCTTAGTCTAGCATAATCTGAATTTGATTAGCTTGGTGTCATATTTTATCCTTACGGTCAATTTGATAATCTTCAAAGCTCTTTAAGATGCATCTCATGCATACATCCCTTCTTTGATGCATATATTGCCAAAAGGGGGAGAAATGTAGAATGGGCATTTTCAAAGGGGGAGAAATATCAAATACATCTTGTTTCTTATGATCATGATGAAAAATTGCTCTTTCCTTTGGATCATAAGCAAAATTGACAAAATTGAACTTTTGTTGACCTTTCTGGATTTTTAGAGCATTTATGGAAAACTTGTTATTTCTTAGTTTGCTCTAAATTTTATCTTGCCTACTTGGTCATGATCTTGCTTTTCTCTTACACCTGGATCAAGTGTGGTTTTGCAATAAAATTGCTTTCTTCTTTTTCTTTCAAACTCAAAGCATGCCTTTTCAGTGTTTTTCAATATAGTCATCAAGGGGGAAATTGAAAGACCATATGGAGATCTACCTATGTGTGTGATGAGTAATTGACTATGTTTGAGCTTGTGGTGCTAGAGTTTGAGTTTGATTTGAATTCATTTTTTAATCTGAAGCAATTTGAGGTGCTCTTAGTTTTGGCGGCATTACCAGCCACGGCATTACTGGCCTGGGAGTAGCGGTAGTGCCGGCCTACGGTTGTACCGAGTCCTACATGGAAGTAGTAATATTCTAGAGAGGGGTTTTATGGGTGTTTAAGAGTTGTTGGATGTAATACCGAGTTTGTCAGCGAATTGTGCTATGATTTTGGCAATGAGTTGATTTAATTGCATATTTGTTGGACATTGCTATGTGATGGGTTTCCCTTATCTATGATGGTTGCAGCACTACGAAGCTAGGTTATGGTGAGGCAAAGGTGACTGAGACTAGGCTAGGAGAGCTAAGGTCCAAACGATCAAGGTGGCACCGAAGATGAACGAGGCCGGGAGTCACTACAAGCCGAGTAGACAAGAGAACGGTGGAGATGCTAGCTTAATCCCTACTCAAGCGAAGGAGGATCGTTGGATCGCGAATTCACGGGTGGAGTAGTGGTTAAGTTAGTATGCCTTGAGAAGCATGCAAACCCGTTATGTTGTTGGGTTGTGGGTTAGTCATGTATGAGTGAGGGAGTGAATCTCAACCCTTGATGAAGGCCAAGAAGGTCATCTAAGGGTAGAGATTACTCCCACCATGTATTAGTGAGAGAGTGAATCTCAACCCTTTATGAGGTTTCTTGAGGGCCAAGAAGGTTATCCAAGGGTAAAGGTTGCTCATAGTATGCTACAAATAGAAGGGTGGAGAGATGCTTTTATGCCAAGTCTTAGAGAAGGATTTCTTTTCCTTATGCTCCTTTGAGCTTTACTCACATAGAAGTATGGCATTGTAATCATTCATCTCTAAGCAATACAAGATTCAAGCTCATCTATATTCTAAAATTTATTTTATTTCTTGTATTTTTGCTTGTTCTTTTTTGCAACTTAAGCTTTGCTTCCCCTCCTACTTGTGGTAGTTGTATTGGATCTAGGACATGTAAAAGGTTGAGGAACTCATCTAGATCATGTTCTAACCCAGCAAGATCCATTAGAACTCATTCTTTCTCAAGTTGTACTTGCAACATCATTTTTTTGATTTGAAATCGTTGTTTCTTGGTGTAGCTTGAACCATTTACATGAAAGATTGAGACCTTAGGCTTATTCTTGCAATTCCTTCTGGAATCATAGTCCTAATGTCATTTTCTAGTCGTGGTTCAACTTTCATCAAGTTTGGTTGGATAGATCAAAAGTTATTGAGGTTTCTTTGTGATCAAAGTTTCTGAAATCTCTACTTTTATGCAGCATGAAAATTAAGCAGGATAGGTCACTCATGTGGGTTTTATTTTGAAATTCCTTTTGGAAACATGACCCTAAGGACTTTATCTTGCTATGTTTCAAATTTTATTAACTTTTGATGAGTAGATCAAAAGTTATTGGGGATTCATTGCGGCCAAGTTTCTGAAGGTTCTGTTTTTATGCAGCGTGAATATTGAGCTAGAAAGGTATCTCATTTGGGCTTTATTTTGAAATTACTTTTGGAATCATAACTCTGAGGATCTTATCTTGCTATGGTTCAAATTTCATCAATTTTGGATTAGTAGATCGGAAGTTATTCACGTTTCTTGATGACCAAGTTTGATATTTCTGCTCATCCGGGTTACTGAAATCCTTGCTTCATTCATTCTGTTTTGCGTGTTCTTGAACCTAGTGTTTGCTCTATAGTACTATTGTTCTAGACAAGATTTTTTAGGTGGTAAATTTTATTTGGCTCTTATTCACCCCCACTCTAGTCGCCTATTTCGGTCCTTCAAAACCCAATTTCTAATTTCTATCTAATTTTTATTCCGAATTTCAGAATGAAAGTCGCATTGCTAATTTTTTTTTATTTTTCATTCTGATTTTTCTATTATTTTTTATTTAATTTGTAATGTATGTTTTATGTTAGAATTCGTATACAAATCCAAGTGCTAATATTCATCTAATTTTTATTCCTAATTTCAATATGTTGGGTTTTAATTTGACATTTGTATGAAAATAAAATGACTAGTCTTAAAAAGTTTGTATTTCGAATTTCTATTATTTTTTATTGTACTTGGCATATACTATTTCTTTTAATTTAAGTTTTTATATCTCAGGTGCACTAGATGGATGCTTTCTCTACATAGTAATATATTAGCTGTTATAGTTCAACTTAGTTAGGATCTACCATAGTAAAGACCGAATGTTTTTCTTTTTAGAAAAAAATTAGCATATTTATCTTTTTTGTCTTAGTAGCTCTAAAAGACCTATCGCGAGCTTTTAATATATAATACAAGATTCTTACTACGGCCTAGTTTGTTTAGGTTTAGATTTTTTGGCTTATAGTTTAAAGGCAGCCTTTGGACTTAAACAGTTTAAAAGCTATCGTCTTTCATACATTGTAGAGGTGCGTAATTTTAACCTAATTTTAGTGGTATTAGTCTAAAACTTACCTTCAATATGCCAAAAAAACTCTCTCCGGTGACTTTTAGCTTCTAGTTATACAAAGGATTATGTCTTTTGAAATAGCTTAGATAAAAAAAACTACCCATTTATTTAAGCTTTTAAATCCGTGAAAAAGCCCAAATAAAGAGGGCCTACATGATTTTGACTTCATTGTCTACATCTTAAAATTCAGTGAAGCAAGCAATTTCCGATGAATACTTGTCTGCACGGAAATTACTACTGGTTCCTATAGCTACCAGCACACCCCATCCTTCGTAATATTTAATTTCAGAAATTGAAATTTCTCATTTCTGTCTTTTCATATGCACTTAAGCAGTCCTGGATATATAAAACCTGGAACCATGACTTCTCGGAACATACGTCTCTCAGACCCAAAGACTTGCTGCAAATTTTTTTTGGGGTGTTGCAATTTCTTTCTTTCTTTTTTGTCGTGTGTGTAAGCTAAAAAGCATAATACTGCAGGGACATCACTTGAACAGTGCGCGGAGTTCGTGGCGGTGCCGGTGCTTGGAGCCTTACAGCGAACCGGCCCCATTTCAGCTGCGAGATGCATGTGTTTCCTCTGTTTCAGACGATGGAGAGGGAGGGAGGGAGGGAGAGACGTGTGATCCGATATCCTCTCCGTGGAACACGACCCAAATGCACGCGATGCGAGAGGCGCCGCTGGTCCAGGGAGGCAGGCAAGCAGAGTCAGGGACGTCTGATGATCCATCACCTGTCAGTCATCAACCAACCCTTGACCCGAACAGGCAGGGACTCAACTGGATCCGTCTATCGGGCGCTGTGGCTCAAGGTTAGTACTGGACCAGTCGTCCTTTAGGTCGCAAATTGAGCTGATCTTGAATTGTTTGTTTAGTGGGATGACTGTATTCCAGTCAACTGAAAATTTAGGATATTTCGGTCAAAAAAAATTTAATCAACTGAAAATTTAGGATATTTCGGTCAAAAAAAAATTAACCATTGGATCCAAATCGAACCATAGAGATCTCCTCCCCTAAACCTCATCTCTACCCACCCCTAACCCAATCCCCGTCCTAGTATGCCAAATATCCCGAGCGCACAGTGCACAATGACCGTACCCACCGCCGCCGCACGTGTGCCACCACCTACGGTATCGTTCCATTAGTGTGGTGGCCTATATAGATTATATGAAGTTGTGATGGTGGAATAAGTATAATATTGCTTGTTTAAAGTGAGCTATAGTAGGATATAATATATGATGATTCCAAACGTGGTACCTCTAGGTTAATCTTTTCACAAGAAGCGAGAACGAAGTGTAAGCGAGATGCTACGTGTGTGCAGGTCCACTCTATGGGTGGACTAGGCAATGATCGAACTTTGGGCCAATGTGTTATAGATAGTATCAGAGAATCAACTTTTGTTGCACGGGTATGCGTGAGATAGAGGTGTGGGCATATGGCATATGCCATGTGTAGGCCCGGAATGGACATACGGTATGGTATATGTGCCGACACTAAATATATAGATGTATACCGATTGGTGGTTTTGATCATCTGTCATATATAAAGTGTGCTACTAAAGATGTCAATCCTTAAAGAGGGTGAGAGTAATACCCCGATCCGTTAATGTAGTGGCCCATGTAATCTATATGGAGTCCTGATGGTGGTATTAGTCCCTATTTTTTGTCTAAAGTGAGTTATAGTAGCATATAATGCTTGTTGGATTCAAACGTAGCACCTACAGGTTAACCCTTTTATACGAAGTAAAGAAGAAAGTGTAAACGGGGTGCTATGTATGCACGGATTCGTCCCACGGGTGGGCTAGGTAATAGCCAAATTTTGGACTAAGATGTTATAGGATGGTATCCGAGCATCAACCTTCACTGTAAGGACACATGTGGAAAGGGGGCATGAACATATAACGTATGGCACGTGTGGACCTGGAGTGGGCATAAAGTATGGCATATGTGCTGGCACTGAATGCATGGACGTGTACAAAGGAGTGGCTCTAAGCATTTGCCATACAAACGCTGTGCTACGAGGGCGTCAGTCCTTAGGGCGCGTGTAATACCTCAATCCGTTAGTGTAGTGGCCTATGTGGAATTGTGATGGTGGATTAGTCTCATATTGCTTGTTTAGTGAGTTATAGTAGCATATAATGCGTATTGAATCTAAATGTAGTACTTTTGAGTTAACTCTTTTACACGAAGTAAGTACGAAAGTGTAAACGGAGTGCTATGTATGTGCGGTCCACCCCATTGATCGGCTGGGTGGTGAGTGAATTTTAGGCCAATGTGTTAGAGATGGTATCCGATTGTCAACTTTCGCTGCACTAGCGTGTGTGGGATAGGGGCACGAGCATATGGCACATGGCATATGTTGGTTTGGCATGGACATACGACATGATATATGTGCTGGCACTAGGTGCACAGACATGTATTAAAGGATGGTTCTAAATATTTATCATGTATATGGTGTGCTACAGAGAATGTCAGCCTTTAAGGGGGTGAGCGTAATGCCCCAGCTGATTAGTGGGGTGGCCTATGTAGTGTTGTGATGGTGGGATTAGTCTCGTATCGCTTGTCGAAAGTGAATTATAATAGTATATAATTCCTACTAGATTCAAATATAGCACCTCTAGATTAACCATTTTACACAAAATGATGACAAAAGTGTAAATGAGATGCTACGTATGAATGGGTTTGCCACATGGGTGGGCTAGGCATTAAGCAAATTTTGAGCCAGCGTATTGCACACAGCCTCTCTACGCTATTCCAGCATCGGCAAGGCCCACTATCTAGCTGCTGCCACCTCCCACCGTTGTGGCGACCCGCCTAATTAACCCAGGGAAACGACAGTAACCCTGTTATTAACTTTGAGGTAATTACGCTGACCTAGGCATATTAGCTAATAAAACATCGAGCGGACCAAATATTTTATCAGTACGTATTCAGATTGTTACAGCAGAACAATAAATAGAGACTAGCAATGGAACTTTATTACAATCCATACCACACAAGTTACATGTCTAAAGTTTATAAGTCATTACATAACCTTTACAACAAAAACTTATATATAAATAGTAATATAATTATACCCCAGTGAACGATGATCACTGCCATAAGTGCTACTACTCTACCCAGTCCTTCGTTGCCTCGTCAACCTGATCCTGCGGATGACTCTCTAACCACTCCTCCTCAGTGAATCCATCGAGCTCAGCTTCTAAGCAAAGAAGGATTTATACAAGGGTGAGTACAATAGTTACTCAGCAAGCGTTAATAACAAAATACATTATATGAATTTCCTTCCCAAAACCAACTCTTAAATCCTTCCTCAATTCCTCTCTCCAAAAATAGGTTTTATTATAAAGATCTGTGTTTTTGATTTTTTATTATTAAAATTTCTACTAGTACTCGTATATGAGGTAGACACAGTTTCCGTAGTCTCTAATCCAAGAGACAGGTATGAATTCATGATTTTTAACCCTGCGTAGGTTTTGTACCACTTTACCCATACTGAACCCAACCTCAGTTAGGAACCCAGAATGTTTATCACTACTTAGGTAATACATCTCCAACCCTGACCACCTACCAGTTGTACTCCTTCTCGAAATCAGAGTTATTCATCTCATGCGTTTAAATATAGCGCCCAATAACAAACACTGTTTATCAAATGTGTCCCTCACTGGGCCTCTAGCATATCTCAGTTTCACACCTCTCTTAGTTACTCTTACTTAATGTGGAAGATCAATTACCTTCATAGGACAACCTTCTCTGGTTATTTTCACACACTATGGTTGATACTTTTTAATACGACTCATTGCCCAAGTGTAGTTTTTTATCTTTATATCATAACCTATGTAGAGGGCCCATCCGGCAATGCTCAAACATCGCACCCTTTACCCATCTCATATATATACCACACCGACTTCATCTCTTGGGTGAGCCAATTTAATATTTTCAAACTTCACATACTGCATCGGCAGTTCATCAATACTCATTTCTTCCAAACAATCCGATTTAGGTTTTTCTTTAAAATATATTTTTTCATGCATTAGTGATATCACATATATTCCAAATAAATTTGCTGAAATTTAATTCAAATCTGATCAAGGAATGCTTGCCTGGATTTTGGTCAAAATAATCGTCTTCACTCGATTGGTACAGCGGACTTATTGGACTTAATTCCTAAAATTACATAAATATTGTATCTTAGTGGCCAATAAATTTTAACATATTTTAAGGTGTCCAACCCCTATTTATTAATATTTAAGATTTATAAAATTTTCGTTGTGCTTTTTAAGGCTTTATATAATTTTTTTTCGTCGCGCTTTAATTGAAAATTTGACCGACAAGAATTACAGATTTTAATTGATTCAACTTATTTTGAATCGTGCACAAATACAGATTGATTACTATTTTAGCTGATTTACTAAAAATACATATTTCTTGTTTTTTATTCTTATTTTATTTTTCTGAAAAATCATTAATTGTAGCTATTTTACGCAATTACTAGCGTAAATATTATGTTGTTATTATGTTCTTTGATTAATTTTTTTTATTTTTACATGTTTTAGAAATTTACCCTATTTCATATTTTCCTCTTTCTTTCTTTCTTTTCTTTTCTTTCTTCTCTTTCTTTTTCTTTTCTCCATCCTTATCCATTTGGCCGGCTCCTGGTCTCTTCTTTGGCTCTTCTCTTCTTCCTCCCTCCCTCTCTGCTCACCAACCGGTGCCATGGCCCCCCTCGGTCTCATCGACCCCGCTGCCTCTGGCTCCGTCGGCCTCGCCGCCTTCGGCTCCTCCCTCTGCTGGGCCTCTCCCCAGCCTCCTCACGCCTGCGCGCTTGGGTCCACACGCGCATGTGTGCCTACGTCGCCTACTTGGGCCTCTACCCCTGAGACCGCTCCTTCCTGGACCGCTAGGCCCCAGGGCTCCTTCCCATCGGCTCCACGCCGCCCTAGGCCACGCTCAGCCTCGCGTGTGCGCCACGACTGTAGCTCCTTGGCCGCTTCGCTTTGCCCCACAGGTCGACCGAGCCTGGGCCGAAGCCCTCAGGCCACCACCTCCTCTAACCAGCGCCTGACCTCCCGACCGCTCCCTCTCCAAGCTTGCTGCTCCCTCTCTAGTTGCCCCTACTCCTTGGCCGATTCCCTTGAGCCACACTAGGGTTTGGTACACCTCGGGCTCACTGCGATTCACTACTGATTTTTGCTTTATTGTCTTTTGTGTTGTGATGATGAATGGTAATATTTGGTCTATGATGATCTTAAGTTTGATGCTTGGGTTTTGGACGATGCCATGTTGACACCCTTTAATCTACCGTGCATCGGGGAGCATGAGTGGGTTACTGGGCACGCTCGGCGCAACCCCCGCAGCATCAACTATCTAAGACCACTAGGATTGCTACTGTCTTAGCTTCTAGTTAATTTTTGCTATTGCTATGCATATGTCTACTATTGAGGGTTAAAGAATGGATAGTTACCTGGGGTGGTGAATGAAAATGTCGTGCTGGTGGTGTATGGATTGTGCTGGTGATGGTGATGCAGAGGTGGCTGTCTTGCTCCTTGGACCTTCTGACTCCTGGGGTTGCTCCTTGCTTGAGCTACTCCTTGCTCCTACCTCCATCTTCCTGGAGACTTGAGGTGTTTGTGACCAGGGTTAAAAAATTCGGCGATTTTTCGTCGAAATTTTGGATTTCGACCCCCCCCCCTCCGAGATTGGAAATACCGGATAAATTTAAATTTTTGAAAAAAATTTGAAAATGCTACAGTGATTTCAGAAAAATTTCGGCGAATTTTTGGTGAAAATAACCGAAATTTTGGGTTTATTGATCGGTTTTGCATGTTTTGTTGCTGATTTCACCGGAATGGCATCAATAACATATAATAAAGTGATCTTCAATGATAATTTGTCCAAAAAGTTAATTTTTGAGACATTTTAAAGTTTGGACAGAAACACTGTCAGAATTGTATAAAATTGAGGAAGCGTTTTCATGCTATGAAAAATTTATGATACCATAATAAGACACCTAGGATCATACAAAAAATTTTGAAAATATTTTAACTTCGTTTGTTATGTTTTAAAAATAAAAAACAGAATTAGCATTAAGAAGGCAGTAACAGTGTTAGAATTTTATAAATTTATTCATGTTTTATCATCACCTTAAATTTTTATGAGAAGTTATTAATTCTATCATAACCCTTCAGTAAAAGTTTTATAAAATTTGAACCTGTTTTGGCTACTCAATCAAAAATTGTAAACGGTATAAACACGCGCTGTGAAGTCCGAAAACTGGGAAGTACGACATTCTCATTTCTTGGGAATTTTTTAATGTTTGATCATGATATCAAAATTTTATGAGAATATCGGCGATGCCTTCCAACTATGTACAAATTTTTTTATAATTTTTGCATGCTCGAAACTATTCCAAAAAAATGTAATGTCAAGTAGCACTTCCATATATTTTGAGATTTTTTTATGGTTGATCATGATGTCAAAATTTTATGAGAATATTATCAATGCTTTATGAACATCCAAAAAAATTTCCATAATTTTTTCGTACTTATAACTATGAGAAACAAAATTTGAAAGAAAACCTAATGGCTAGGATAATTGGTCTTTGCTTTACAGCACCTTTTCTTTGCTTCACAGAAGATAGCCAGAGCTCAATAATTGGTCTTTGCTTTACAAAAGACAGGCAGAGCTCGTTTCACATGCATGCACTGTGCACTCATTTCACTTTCCTCTAGTTCTCTGCCTCTCCAAGCAGGAGCGACGTCGCCTCTCCCTGATCCGCCAAATCCGGCCATGTCCGGTCGTCTGCAGCGAGATTTCGGGCATAAGTAGCGAAATTTCGGGCCTGTGAAGTGAAATTTCGGGTTGGTTTGGCGAAATTTTGACCGAATCATCAAATCGCCAATAGGTCAGTTTTTTCGAGCAAACTTGTTTAATTTTCGGTTCAATTCCTGTATTCTAGTCTGTAGAATGAAGATGATCCAGTAGAAAAACATAAGAGCTTAACCAACAAAAACATGAAGATGATCCAGTACAAAAACTTGGTAATTTCTCGATGCCGTGTATATGTCGAATTCGATCGGTAACAAAAACATAAGGGCTTAACCAACTAGGATCCAGTACAATGCCAAGATAGCAAAAGCAAAAAATTACCAAGTTCTAATGAGTCATGAGCCCTGAAGCCATTGTTAAATCAATGACGAACAAAACATGAAGAAGATCAAACCACAAACAGAACATGAGGAGATATATATATAGGCGGCTGTGACCTAAGTCAAAAACGATCCATACACTTCGTCAGAAGTTTGGCCTTCTCTCTGAATTTGGATCAACAATCAACATCCATATTATTCTAGTATGTACTTGTGGACAAAGCAATATGAATGAATTCTTTGTAGTCTGTACTTTTTTGGGTTGATGTAACAAAGTATTGTATGTTTGCAGTGAAAAATATTTCATGATGTAGTCATGAGTTATGAGCCATATTATTTTGTTGTTGCAGTAAAAATATTTCATGATTTAGTAACCAAGTACAACCTGCGACTTCCCTTACAGGACTACGAATCAACCCGTGATGCTCAGGACTAAGACCCAATCGATAGGCTCATTGAGAGTGCGATGCATCCTGGTACTGACCCTATGGCAGAGTGGTTCGACCTATGCAGGTCTGGTGGAGAGCCCCTGTTGGACAACGACACTGGGATTGATCCACCTCTCCCAGCGAGATTCGTGGTAGACTACATCCCGCCAGAAGAGATGAATAAGGCCACAGGTAACTAACATAATTATTTTCCATTCGACTTGTGCATCATGTATATTGAAACCTCACAACGTTGTTAATATTACTTTAAATTGGCCATAGGCGGGAAGAATCTCTTAGATTGGGCCGAGTTCGCGGTCGGTGACACGCACAAAGGGAAGAGAAAGCGTGCTAGCAACACCGATGACGACCACGCACTGGCAGGAGCTTTACGCGGTTTGGAGAAGTTATCAGGGAGCCATCCTGCCAAGGGAAAAGGAAGAGAGCTAGCTGATGATGAGCGTGTTGTCGGCAGCGATGAGGAAATAGAAACTCCTGATAATGAGCAGAGCCTCAGTAGTGGTTCAACGACAAAGGCAGACTCTCCGAGCGATGATGGAACAAAAATTGACCAGTATACCATGCGCTTCCGTTCACAGCCACCATCTCCACCAACATCACAACATGGGGTTAGCCTCTCAAGGAGGGGCTCACAGAGGCAGACGAGTGGTGGGGGTGAGCGACAGGGAACACAACCACAGGATGACGCAGGCTCATGATATAGCAGTCAGTCCTCCAGCCATTTGGGGTTCTCAACTGAGCATACTGGGTATGGTTCAATACCCTATGGAGGAGATCAGGGTGCGTATGGTTACAAACAAAGTGTTGATGGATCTAGCAAGTCTTCGTTGTTTGACTACACTGATCCATACGCCAATCCGTACGCGTGGCACTCATCTGTTAGTGTAGTTATCTTTTTCAGTCCGAGAAACCTAGTGCCTGGGAGTTTCATTATGAACATTGGAAGTCTGCCTGGCTACCACGGGACATGACCTGGGAAGAATACAAGCAACAACATGAGACGAGGTATCACGAGGTCATTGTTGACAACGCGGAGGTGGAGTTTCAACCACAGGCTTACTACTACTCGTAGGTACATCATGCAAATATATATTAATTTTATTCTCATATGTAGTGGTCTCTCAAAGGCTTAGCATTTGTTGGTACACTTGAAGAATTAATTAGGCCCTTTTCGTTTGACGGTTAGAGTGACGAAAATTTGATCATGTTGGCTGGATTTGGCATGCATACGGTGGTCATATAGCACTCTTACCCAGAAGCATTACAACAAGCACCTGCCTCGCGTGGCCCATGGTAGTCTTAGGCATTGTGATGCAAATATGCAATAAATTCTCATATGTAGCGATTTTATTTCTTGTCTATTAATTTTCATGCAAATATACATTGATTATGTCGAATTGTTACTCTCAAACTCCGAATTTCAGTCAACATGCTGCCGAAATTTTTAACTTCACAGAATTTTTAAAAATTCTTTAAATTTGATCAACACCTCAAAATTTTATACGAACATTAATGTTAAATCAAGACCATCTACCAAAATTTTAAAAAATTTCTAACGTCGTTAAAACATTTTTTTCATTTTGTTTCAATGTGCCGGTAAGCCTTTTAACAGGACAATAGCACTGTTCAAATTTTCAAAAATTCATGAACATTGATAATCATCTTAAATTTTTGTGAGAACATTATTTATGGATCATAACCATGCACAAAACATTTCAACAGTTTCTAACTTCATTTGTACCATTTTCCATTCGGATCAAACTTGTCAGTCAGTGTTCTATCAGGACAGTGCCACTCTCCGAATTTTTAAACATTCCTCACATGTGATAATCAGCTGAAATTTTTGTGAGAACATTATTTATGGATCATAACCATGCACAAAAAATTTCAACAGTTTATAACTTGATTTGTACCATTTTCCATTCGGATCAAACTTGTCAATCAGTGTTTTATCAGGACAGTACCACTCTCCGAATTTTTAAAAATTCCTCAAATATGATAATCTGCTGAAATTTTTGTGAGAACATCAAAAATGTGTCAGGAACCTCCAAAAAAATTTCAAAATGTTTTGATAACGTTTAGACCACTTTTCAGCCAGTGCAAAAAACCCGAAATTTCGGAAATTTCGCCCGAAATTTTGGGTTTTTTCGCCGAATTTCGGATATTTATTTCCGGAATGGACCGGATTTGAATTTTCAAATTCAAATTTCGTCTGAAATATTTCCGAAATTTCGCGATCCGGCCAAGGACGAAATTTATTCCGAAACCGAAATTTGAAATCTTGTTTGTGACCTTGTGTGGCTTGCTCTGGAGGCTTGACTAAGGCTTGGCCAAGTGGTGTCTTTGGGGCTCTGCTTCTTATGCTCTAAGACTATGAATATATGACTTTGGTTGGAGGCTTCCTTTGGAACACTTGACTGGGGAGACTTGGCTGGGGCTCTATATTTGGTTGTGCTGTCCTAATGCACAGTAGACTCAGGTCTATCTTGTTTTACTGTGAAGGTTTTTACCTTTTTACGGTGAAAATTTATTTTTCTACCGCGCGATATTTTTACTATTCACGTGTCTATAAATTCATAGGTTTGTATAATGTCGCCTTGTGTTCCAAGACTTGAGCAAGTTTCTGTTTCAGCACTTCAATAGCTCCCCTGCAACGACTCCACGGGGCAGCCCATTCAAGTCCCCCCAATGAAGCTATTCACCAGCTTGGAGCATTTCTCGAGCTATGATGAAACCCTATTTTCGTGAGAGGTGCCGATTTGGCCCTAGACGAATCTGGTATCTCAGTGAGCGATACCATCTCAAACAGGCCTAACGGCAACTCTATTTTTTAAAATTTTCTTGCTATATTAATTTATTTCTCTTATTTATATATGCAATTACACTAACATGCAAGGCTATCAAGGATTATCAGCACAAAAGTAGATTTAGAAATCTTGTAAAAAAATTGCGATGTAATTAATTATTCATGTAATTTGTATTTTAATTTGTAATTAAATTCTTGTGCAATGTGCAGTTAATCTTTGCAGCTTAATTCTATTTTGATTATTATCAAATTATGCTAATGACTTTATTGACTTAATAAAATCACGGTTGTTTCAACTGTTGCCACCTTACCCCCACCGCACCACCTTCTTCTCCGTCTCTAGCAGTTTATCGCCACTAGATCCTCTGCCCCACCACCTCCTGCCATCCAAGATTTCCTCAAAGACATCGTCGTCCTGCCCGCCAACAGCCGCCCACTGCCCTCATCCGATCTCGCAGCCAGCGGCGCGCTACGGCAACCACCACTCCCTCCCTCACCCAATAGTCAAGGATTCATTCTGGTGAGCGTGAACCCTAACTTGCCAAATTATCATCAAAGACAGAGAACCTCGGATCTTCGCCAGAGGTGGTTCGGAGCACGAATCGTGGCACAAATCGAATGGTGAGAAATTCGAATGATCTCGTCAAAAAATTTAGTCGAATGTTACGTAGCAAATCCGTTGTTTATTATTTCCCGTGCACTTATGAAAAGGTGTTTTGTTGCCAACAAGATGGATATCAGTCGGTGCGATGCTTGTAATCACACTTACTCCCTATATTTAATTCTGTGACCTCCCAGCCTTGAAAGTAACTATATTAACTAACTCAACCCTTTCGCAAAACAGAAGAAGAAGAAGACGGAAACCCTTAACAAAAGCAAAATGGCACGTTTAGTGATCATAAGGAGCCACCCAATCATTGGGAGTTGACGGTATTTATGGTTACCCTTTTTCAGAAGTATGTAGATTCAAAATGACGAAGGCACGAAGCTGGCTACCCAGTATTCTACGTGCATCTCCGCAGCTTGATTTTTAACCGCAGTCGAAGTCTCTGCTGAGGGCATGGTTACGGAAGTTGTAGTTTTTCTGAAAAAACTGTTTTTTGGTTTTTTTTAATTGAAAAATAGTTGTAATTTTTTTATAAGAAACTGTTTAACAAATAGTTAATTTGCCTTAGCAATAAGCTGCAAAAGGAGGTTCTGCTCAACTTTTAGCTTTTATCTTTTACTAGTTATATGCGGTTTCTAGCTTATATAAAAAATCACTCAAAAACTAAACTAATGATGTTTACTGATTTTTCAGAAAATAAAGCTAACTAGCTTAAAGCCTTCCAAACAGGACCGGAATCTCCATCGCACCATCCATTTGTGCTCCCCGTGAGTTTGGGCTATAACCGCGCGCGGGTGCATGTGTGCTTTCGCAGATCGGCAGCGGTGTCAGCCATGGCATCGTTCAGACCACAGTGCCCGCCCCTCCCACCGTGGCCGGCCGGCACCGGCGCAGACGATCCATCTCCCATGCCGTCGTCGCCCCTTTTCGGGTGGCGTGTTCTTCCTCTGGACTCTGGAGGCTGAAACCGCAGTCAGTGGCAGCGCGGCAATAAAGGCGGAAGGAGATGGTGGTGGTGGATTTCGGCCGGCCATCCGCGCATCCATCGTCTACCCCCATCTGCCTGCTGCCAAAACCTTTATTAAACTCACTGTTTCGTTGGTTACAAAAGTTAAGCCGAGCCAGGCCAGGCCCCAACACACAGGGAATATGTATGCAGTCGCACTCGCTTTGTTTGCATTTCAAGCATGGGGTGGATGAGTTGAGAGAGAGACAAAGATATATATAGAGAGAGAGTGTGTACGCGCGCGCGCATTGGATGAATGGAGGTACATGTTCATGTAGTATTTCTAAGGTGTGTAGGATCATAGATCGCTTCTTGTATTTGCAAGAGGACATAACACTATGACAGACGGGTTTGCAGACACAGTATGAGCTCTATTATGTCTTGTGAAGAGGAAAGATGACCTCGGTCTCTTCCATTTTGCCACTCAGAATCCCGTCTAAGGTTAGGGGATGGACCTATTTGTAGTCGTCCTTTCAGGTTGACTAAAAAAATTCTAGACACCTGTTTTCAAACTAAACTGTTTGTCGAGCAAATGAAGAGGTTGATGTCACCGAAGATACTGCATTAGGGGAGAGCAGTACGTAGCTGCTCTCGTGGTAGGAGTGCGTGAAAGATGATACGTATCACCTTTTTATACTCCTGTTGTTAGAGATGAGATTATTTTCACAATTGTGTTTAGAAAGATACTAAATTTGAAAAAAAAAAGTGGTGATTTGGTATAGCAGATCTAACTATCCCACCCAATGTTATAGCGGGGTTAAACTATGTGCACATTTTTTATTTCCACTAGCATGTTCTCAACCAAATTTCATCGAATTAGCACTGTGTAATTCCCTGTCAATAAATCAACAGCTAACAAATATCAATTCCCTTCAGTTGCACAAATAGAACGAGTGTCATTCAGTTTCTCATGTAACCACTTCCACATTGAGTAACACTTAATAATCAGTAATTAATATATTTATAACATTTTCACGTTAAGTGTCAATACGAAACAATTAATTAACAAGTGAATAAATGTACAAAGCCACGTAAAATTCCTACACAGCGATGGCTTGAAATTTCTAAGTGCGCATCAATCAAATTTATAATGATAACTTTTTTTTTGTATGCTTGGAGTTCTTGACTGCATTTTGAATTCGAAGGTTTTATAAAGTAAATTTAGGAAATTAATGCAGTTGCACTTAACTTGGTTGCACAAAACCTACAGTGCTAGTGATGAGCACTGTTGTTCTTTATGTTGATGTGCCAAGTAGGTGGGACCGATATGTCAGCTTGGGTATGAATTAGTTAGTGTGCGGTTTTCTGAAACTAGATGACCATATACCTGGGTTACGTGGAAAACCAAAGATTTCTTAAAATTTACTCATTTTCATATAAACTCTAGAAGAATTATTATTACTAGTATAGTTCCTGTGCTGATGCTACGACGGCAGTACACCCGCTTATCAATTAAATGAGAAGATAAGTATGAACACTACACTTAATAATAAAAGAGAAATTTAGAATTTTAAATGAATTTAGAAAGAAAAACGGAACTAAATTGAGGTTGAATGGGCGAAAACGGGCTCCCAAAAGATTTTAAATCAAGAAAGAGAAAGAGAAAAGAATTTTCTGATTTTAGATTATTATTTTTGCAGCTTCCACAGAGAGCACAGCGTGCTCTCTGGGCTTGGCCAGCGCAAGGGGGAGGGAAGGCCAGGGTGGCGGCGGTCATGATGGTCGGCAGTGCGGCGAGATCGCCCGACACCGGCGCTGCGAGGAGAATCACTTGTTCGGTGAATTTCGTCGGGAAAGATGACGGTGATGGCTTGGGTTACCTCCAAAATCCGGCGATCTTTACAAGAGGGAGCACTTGAGGATTTACGCAATGCGATGGGGTGGAGGAGAGCTCACCGGCTTTTATAGCCCCGAAACAAGCATATTTATGGAAACCATAATTTGAGATCAAATCAGATTGAGAGGAAATTTTGACAATAGAGCACGAAATTTGGGGAATTAACACCATAGATAGAAAGAGGAGATTTGGTACGGGATTGATGGAGCTTTGGAGCTTCTTTCTTGCTTTAATGGAGGGATGGAAGAGAAGAAGCTTTTTTGGTCTGAGCTGCAGCTAGAAGAAGCTACAGGTGAGTTGTCTTCATTTTTTTAAATATAGAAGGATTTTTTAAAAGATAGCACATTAGGTTAAAAATTCTAGAAAATTCTCAAAAAACTTTCGATTATTTTGTACTTAATAAAATTATTTTCAAAAAATTAAATTATAAATTTGCGAGTCACTGGCGCCCGAGGTCGTGACCAAGAACTCGCATGCGTCGGCAAAAGCCACCGATGGCGACCGTGGAGCCATTACAGACTGCGTTCTCCGCACCAGCCGCCCCATCTCGGTTTCCTTTTCTCAAAGACGCAATGTATGGTCCTTTCCTTTTCCAGGACATTTGTTACCTTTTCCTTGATTCCAAGACGTTTGTTTCCTTTTCCTTGTTGATGTTGGAGGTGAGGGAAGGTCTGTTGTGGGCCATAGGGATGATTTCGGAAAAATATGGAAAAATAAACTACGCTCGCCGACCGCTGGATCCGCAAGGAAAAAAAGATAAAAATTAAACAATGCTTTCGCCATTGCCACGTTCCGAGAAAAATTGAAAAAAATTAAGCAACACTCACAGACCGTTGGTTCCTTAGATAAAAAATAAAAACAAAAATTCAGCGCTCTCCGTGCGCTAAAATTAGGCTCTATGGGGCTAGATCCGTAAAAAAGTCTCGAGAAGGGTCATATTCGAAAAAAAAAATACGATCATAAACCAGGACAATAAAAAATTCAAGTCTTGTTTCATTGCATGCGGATCCTCCTTGTTTATTTTCTTATTTGATTCACCCTCCTTCCAAATATGTAGTACGTACAATTTTGGCCAGTAAAAAATTCAAGTCTGGTTTCCTTGCATGCGGATCCTCCTTATTTATTTCCTTGTTTGATTCGCTCTCCTTCCAAATATGTAGGTAGTGGAGGTCTGTTGTAGGCCACAGGGATGATTAGACACACTAAATAATGGCCATCGGATGTGGGTGAGTAAAATTGAGGAAAGATCTGAGACGTTCATTTTGATGAATACAAGTTTCTGGGGACGTTTTGCTGGGTGCACGAACATTGGGCTATCTCTAATGAGGTGCATTATTTAGGGTGGACGTAGGAAAAATTACTTAGGTACATTATAAAGGGGTATAGATTCGTACGAAATCCAGGCATTTCAAATAGGCCTTTGGCACTAGTATTTAAGAATATAGACATCGAGATTGCCATCCATTTGAGTTATCAATCACAGATGAGTATCTCAAAGTTCTCCATGGCAAATATGAGAGTAAATTTCACAAAAACACACTACCTTAATAAAACTATCATAAAACCGTACTTTTAAACAACTTTCATTTTGAATAATGTTTCACACAAAACTATACTTTTTAAAATTGCAACGGGCCTAGTAGGCTAAGCCCACTCGCCAATCTCACGAGACTACCCTGTTTCCATTTGCTGACACGGCAGAACTTGCCACACTTAACAAGAGCCGACACATCAACATGGTTGTGTGGTGTGGTGGAACTGAATGGAAGGCTATTAGTTATTTGTAGATGGATGCAGGCAAAGTACCATGGTACCTGGGTGGAGTCTTTCACTCAATCACGTACGTGATCATTATATTGTGTATATTATTGTATAAACAGTTTATTAATTGTATGAGAGATCATTACAGACAAAGCATGTACAGATAGTTATATAGACAGTTTAATATTGTGTATATTATTGTATAAACAGTTTATTAATTGTATGAGAGATCATTACAGACAATCATATAGACAATCTATTGTATAAGTTATCTTTAGTTCTATCTATAAATAACATTGAGGTATATTACAAACAATTACCATCTGTATTACTGTATATGCCCTTATATATCAATATGACAACCACCTGCATGTCGGCAAATGGAAACGTACTCTTGTGAAATTGGTTTTAGGAATTTATTCCAAATATAAATAAGTGTAATAAGCCTTTGCCACTACAATTTAGTGGAACACATGGCAAATTTACAACATCCACGTGCTAATTATTTTTGAGTAAGGGCAAAACACTAGCTAACTATCGAAAATAAACCCAATTCAAAATTTTGCATGTATCATAGCAAATAATTTTTTACAACACATGGCAAACAAAATTTTGGAAGTAGATGTTGGACCTTTCAAACCGGCTTACTCTGAAATTAGCTTCCAATAAAAGTGAGCTTTACTACTTCTCACAAATAGGTCCAGAAAAAGAATTACAAATAAGAAACCACTCTATTGTTGGCTTCATTACATGATTTTAGCTCCATATGGCATTGTGGTATTTTCCAAAAGCACAATTTTTTTGGTTTTTTAGCCATTGTCGACACACTTTTTTGGGGAAAAAAACTAAGAGCAGTGCTCCTAGCCCTTCGACCCCCCCCCCCCCCCGGGCCCCGGCGTGGTGGCCACACATGACCAGGAGGAATACTATTGTAAAGAGGATATTGTAATTAGATCCTCTGTATGAAAAGTAGGAGGACAACAGCTAATATTTCAGATATAAATATTAATTATGTTAAGAGTGGAAGGAACTGGTGAGCTCTGGGAGCTCCGTTTGTTTCGGCAAGTGTCAACCGTCAGATCGCAATCGTATAGTGGACATCAAGCTGGTGCATAGCTATGGGAACGAGGGTTTGTAATGGAAAGCCTACATCCGTTCACCCCATCTCTGCATCTAGAGGCGGGCACTCGGACCGAGCTCTTTTGGGTCGGCCTGAAGCACGACGTCACGGTCTGGCGCGAAGCCCGACCCGATACGACACTGTAGCACGGGCCGTGTCGGACCTAAGAATCGGGCACGATGGGCGGCACAATCCGGCACTACACTGTAGAATAGGCCATACCGAGCACAATGACCCAGGACATGAGGAAGAAGCCTAGCATGAAGGTCACCGACTCACAGAGCATGATCGTCATGGATGCACCCAGTAGCATAAATGCCACCCCTATAGCCGACACCTGAGAGAGACGGACAAAACGGGGGAGAGAGATTGAAAGACGGTGCAAGAAGCTGCTCTCTCTCTCGTCCCTCTCAATCTCTCTCTCACCAGTCTCTCTCAATCCCCCTCTCAAAATCTCTCGCATGTCTCGCTCACTATCTTTCTCGCCCATTGCCCCTTCTCTCGCTCATGTTGAGCACATTCCCTCACTCTATGTAACTGTTAAAGAATAAATAAATTTTAGTTCTTTTTCCCATGATATTTGCATCCACTGCCTTAACTCCATACGTCTTTGGCTCCTTTCCTCTCGTTGCAATAGTGCAAATGGTCGGACCTAGACTGACCTCGCCTGAAGCGAGCACTGGCGCAAATGGGCGTGCACGGCTCGTCAGCGAGCCGGCGCCGGCGGCGGCGCACGGCGGGCCCGATGGGCTGTCGCGGCCCGGCATGATTCAGGCACGAAGCACGATGGATCCTTACCGAGCCAGCCCGACATGGCACGACGCCCACCTCTATCTACACCTCAAAACCCTAGTCTTCCTCCGCCACGCGCAAGGCTCACACCCGCCTCATTCCCTTCCTCCCCACCGCAGAGCGCGGTGGATGACATCTCGCGCTTGTGAAACATAACACGCGCACTGCCTCTGAGCTAGTAGATTTATAGGAGTGGTTTCAAGTAGGAAGCTAACAGGGGATCAATAAGGACAATAGAATTCCTTTTTTCCGTTAATATAATCTTTTTTCATCCGAAAAAGATAGTATGAGGAGGTCTGATTTTCCTTTCTCGCGTTGGACGCCCTTATCCACCGTCCGTTTTGTTCTGATTGGCGATCATCGGTAGATGCTCGGATAGCTATCGTCTTGTCTCATTTATTTATGTCGGGTGAAACGTCGGAGAGGTAAAGTTTCTCGAGTGAAGAGGTGTCTCCAGACGAGCGACGAGGAGAGCGTCTCTCGGCGTAAACATCTTATGCGATGAAGATTTGGAGCGAGGATGAAGTCGTGATACGACGAACTTCTGGTGTGAAGACGACGAGGTAAGTATCCAGATCGCTTTTTCGTAGAGGTGGTAGGAATGATCGGTGATTGTGGATAAATTTCGAGATTTAGGGTTCGAAAACCCTAAATGCGATTATGCCTTTGATTGTTCATCTGATTTTATGTAGAGTAGATGTGAGTACCAACATCGCACATTTATATCAGGAACGTCACAGATTTTGGTAAATTTCGAATTTAGGGTTTTGAATTTCACATTTAGGGTTCGCATATTCGTTGTAGGATGTTGTTGCTCGTTTATCATGTTTTATGGAAGTTAATACGGTGTGGCAGGGATTGCATTTAGGGTTCATCTGTTTGCTCATTTGATTATGTTGGTGTTCTTGGGTTCTGTAGAAGAGTTTGTTCAGTATTGGGTGGTGTGTGTGTGGTGGGTTGAGGGGTTTTGGTAAGGTTATTTCAAGTTATTGTTGCAGTGATTTTGAAGTTATTGTTTCAAATTATACTTTGTTATAGTGATTTCAAGTTATTGTTGCAAGGGTCTCCATGTGTTTGTTTGTAGTGTTCGTTTTTTTTATTCATGCAGTGAGTTATGTTTCAGTATATTGAAATATGTGTTATTGCAATGTTAGGATATCTTTCAAATATGGCTGATGAAGGTAAAAAACCGTTGTTCAAGCATCGATTTAGTACCATAAGGTTGCAGAAGGTTGTTAGTGATATTACACCAGAGCAGAGAGAATGTGTTATCAGTAATGGATTTGAAAGTTTATTATCAATTGGAAAATTCACAGTACCAAGCAATTTAGTACAGTGGATAATGGGTAACATGGGTCTTGGGTTTTGTGAGTTCCGTTATCGTGGTAAGGTTATTGTTTTCACAAAAGCAATGGTTTAGAAAATTCTTGGGTTACCGTTAGGGGAGAAACCTTTGAAACTATCGGGCAATGTGGAAGACATTATGGAGCTTCGTGACATGTACAAGGTGGGGAATAGGTCACCAATAATAAAAGCTATCGAGGTTCTGAAGAGCAGTGAAGATGATGACACTTTTATGAGGTCTTTCATGCTTATTGCATTAGCATGTGTATTGTGTTCTGGAACTGGAAATACGGTTTGTCTAGATTATTTGTTTTCTCTAATTGAAGTATCGGAGATCAAAGAGTATGATTGGGCAGGGATGTGTTGAATGTTTTGATGAGGGAGGTTGGTAGATATCAGGAGTTGACACGTGAGAAACGTTCTAGCGTTTTCCAGATTGGGGGATGTCTACCTCTTCTTGCTGTACGTATATTGTTCTTTTTGCTTGAGCAAGATTTTATTTCATGACCTACATTTTTTTGTTTTGATCCGCTTTTATTTTGTTTCTTTTTCTTATTGTTCGCAGATTGCATACATGGATCATCTGGACATTCCTAGGAGTGATCTCCACACTCATGAAATTAATTACTCTTTGCCAAGGATTTGCCATATTAATGACGAAGATTTTGAATATGTTGAGAAAGTTGATAGGAACAGATTGAACTTGAACAGCATAACATTTGAATACCGTCCTGTATGTAATTGTTGTGTTACATTTACTTCTACATGCTTTTTTTAATTTGGGACGCAAATAACAGCTGAATGATTGATTTCTTTTTTCTATATGTTGATAGTTTCGTGTTGTATCATGCACTCCATACAATGAAGCTTCAATTAAAGGAAATGTTGCGATGGTGACTCGGTATCTCTTGAGGAGTGGTGCGTCACCTCAATCCAACACCAAAGTTCATAGGTAATAGCTTTTATTTTGTATTCAAGGTTGTTTATTCCTACTATATGTTCATAGTATGCTTTTTTTCTTGTAGGTCATAAAACATTCAAGGAATCGTTGATAAATATGACAAAATGTGGGCTGAAGACCTTGTGTCGGTTTTTGCAACATTGAGATCAATGCATGCCAATCATACAATGGCCATGATTGCAGAAGTTAGAGCTGCATTAGCACCAAACCTAGAGGGTCAGTCTAGTGAGACATATTTCCAAGCTAGTGGGTCTGTAATAGTCAAAGATAAAGATGGGCTTGATTCAACAGTGCATCTGGGCAGGCAAGCAACTGTAGTTGGAGAAGTCAGCGGTTATAAGAGCCATGTAGATGCTTATGTGAATACAGAAGCTAACAGGAAGAGCCCAATTCTATCAAATGTTGCAATGATTGTTGACGAGGTAGCAAGGGGGAGCCCAACTATCGCTGAGGATACAAACATTGATCATTTAGTGGATAAAATATGTTTGGCCCAGCAGGGTGGATCAAGACAGCACTCCCCATGGAATGAACAAGGAGTTGGTAGTCCAGCAAGAAGTGGTGAGGAGGCAAAAAGCCCTGCGAGAGATACAAGCAATTGGCCTAGTTATTGCAAGGATGTTGCAGATTTCAACTTGTTCAAAGTTGGAGAGGAAGGCTATATTGATCTATTTGAGAATGCTGGTGCAACAAGTGGATCAGCTCATAACCAATGAGATGGTAATGTGAACAGTGTTGTTGCTACAATTGAGGCTGCAGGTACATCTGTTCAATTTGATTATACTGTTCCCATTTCTTTTATACATACTGCCTATGTGCACTTATTTATAGTTGTTGTAATGCAGTTGGGCTCAGTAGCAAGATATGTACTGATGTAAGTAGTGGGCCAAGCACTCACGAGAAAAAGGCTAGGAAGAAGAGGGCAGCAAAGGCATTAGATGATGGGAGCAAGCTGAAGAAGCTCAAGGTTGATCCTGTGGTGAGACACATATGCCAAATATATATCCGAAGATGTGTTAAGAAGTCTAGGAAGGCGTTGAACCGTGAGCACTTTTTTTAAAAAAAATTCATGTTATGATTGGTATTTCAGTACTTTCACACTTTTGTGTTGCACCCAGTTTACTGATCTGTATTAATTGGCTTTATTGTCAACGCATTCATTTTTTAGTGTTTTAGGGGTATTTCAAAATGTTGCAGTTGTTTTAAAAAATGTTGCATGAGTAATTTCATAATGATGCATTAGTTATTTAAACATGTTTAAATCATAATGTTGCAATTTTTTATCGTAATGTTGCTTTAGGCATTTCAATATGTGTTCAGCTATAACTTTCGCATTACGTTCAATCATAATGTTGCACTAATTATTTGTTACATAATGTTACATCAGTAATTTGAAAATGTTACATGCCATTATCAGAAATGTTTGATTCAAAGTTATATGCTGTTTGTGTTTTTTTTTGTAGCCCCATATTTGTTGATATTGGTGGATTTCACATTTCTTATGAGCATTTTTACAATTCATTAAAGCCAAGGGGGAGGTAGACAATGAGTTGATGACGGTTTTTGTTGAGCAATTCAATGAGGATGCAATTAAACAACTGTCAAAGAATACTGCTCCAAAGAAATTTGCCTTCTCTCCTGTTATTACGGTAAAATAATTATGGTTTATGTCAGAATTCGTAATCTTTTTGTTTATTTTCATGTTGCATACTCGTATATCTGTATAAACAGTTTCAATTTTGTGCTTATATGGTTCTTTTCATTTTTAAAATAGTGTCAATTGATTATGGATCCTGTGAATTTTATGCCACAATCTTGCATGAGAGAGATGAAAAGGATTGATGAAAAGTTCAAGTTGGCTAAAAGGATCTCGTATTTTTGTATTTTTTATGCTACTTATTTATGTTGCAAACACTATATTTCATTGTTTGTTTTATCATTTTAGTTATAGCATATAAATCCATTTTTCAATGTAGTTTTTTTTCCAATTGTGAGTAAAAGCACTGGTCCTCATATGTGTGAACATGTTGCATAGTCAAATCAACTTCTTTGACTCAATCAAAAATCCAAAGGATTCTTCTGCATATCCATCAACAAATAATCTAGTTAGCACATTTATATATGTTATCTTCATTTATTTTGCTCATTTTTTTGTTGTAATAACATTTTTGTTTGTTGTTATCATCAGATTGAAAACTTCACCAAGCTTTTTAGGGTCTCAAATTTAATGAAAAAAGATGTATCAAAGTTTCAGCACTGCTCTCCAACAGAGTATCCACAACAATCTAATCTGTATGTGTTTTGGGTGAATGGATTATGTACCCTTTTTCGTGTGTATACAGTTTAAATACATTCAAAAACTAATATGTGCATAATTTTGATGCCTATCTTTTTACTTTGTTTTGTTTGCAAGGTTTGATTGTGGGGTGTATACTATGATATATCTGGAAAATTGGGATGGCAAGACCCTAAAGGCATTTCTGCCGGTAATCTCTGTCTATTTAGTTTTAATGGTTCAGTGCAATACTACAATACGTACATTTTCATCAAAATTGTAACATACAAGGTGTTTCCGAACAATTATTACACCATCGATGCAATACTTGAAATGCTCACATTGTTGTTGCAATAATTATTTATTTATTTTTTGTTTGAATGGTTCACTACAATAATTACATTTTATCGAAAAAAATACAGGAAAGCATCATTGAATACTGCAAGGTTTTCGCAACAAGGCTGATCAAGTCACCATTGAATGCAATTGATTCAAGTTTTGTGCTTGGTGACAAAGAAGCAGAGGGAAAGGATAAATAAGTTCATTTGCACAATCTGAAGACGGACATAGGAATTATAATGTTGTTTCATAGGGAGATCAAGATTGATATTGTTGCATTTTAGGGTTTAGGGTAACAGGATTTCATGAGGAAAGCAAGATGTAGGAATTATACTTTTGTTTCATGAGATGATGAATTTTTGTAATTACTACTGTTGAAGCAGAACATTGATAGTATGTGGGTTATGAGGGTGGCTGTGTTGTGACACACTGATCATTTTTTCTGCCATCGCAGTACTGTTGCTAAATTTGAATACGCCTATGAAAATAGTATGGTTTAGTTGTTTACTTTGTTATGTGATGCCTGTGCTCCCAGATTATTAGCTTGTGCTCCCAGATTATGTTGTAAGTGCTATTCGAGAGATCAAGAGTCATGCTCCCAGATTACGTTGCAAGTGTTATCGAGAAATGTTGAAGTATTGTTTGATAATATTTCAATTCTCATTCTAATATGATTAGAAGAAAATCAAAACAACTTAAAGCGAAACTATTGATTCCCTAAAACTGAATCACAAATATCATGGAATTGAAACCGTCGTATACAAAGTTGGAGTGACATTGTTATGTCAGTCGTCTAGCAAATGTTGGTTTTGCTATATCATGCGCCTACATCAGCAAATGTTGTAGATAGTACGTAAATATGTTTCATATATATTGTTAAAATGTTGAAAGAATTGTTGATAATGTTGCACGTACCATTACGACATGTTACAGTTGTAGTTCTCAAATGGTGCAATAATTGGTCGATAACGTTGCACTACCATTATACCATGTGGCAATCGGACGTCTAAATTGCAGCAAGATTTGGGCCATCATGTTGCAAACAGTATTACTACATGTTGTTAGAGTACCTTTTAAATGTTGCAAGTATTGATTTCAAATGTTTCAAACAGTATTCTATCATTGCAATCGTACCCAGTAATTGTTGTAAGCATCGTTGTCAAATGTTGCAAGAATTTATAAAACATAGAGCAAGTATACTCTTTAGTTGCAACAAGCATAGAATAATAATATTGCACGCAACATGACAACATAGTTGAAATTGTACTCATGTATTTGTCGCAAGTATTGATATACAATGTTGGAGATAGTTTTTAAAATGTCTCACTTGGACAAATGAATTGTTGCAACAAAGTAGTTTTTAGTAAAACATCTGCCTCAACACAGGAACGCAGGGATTACAATGTTGCACATGTGTAATGTGCAAGTAATGCAGGGATTAAAATATGTAATGGGACTCATAATTTCAACTCCGTGTCACGATAGGCTTTGTCTGCCAAATAGGCATCACGAGCCTTCGCAAGCTCCAAGTAAGGGCACTTTTGAATATTATGGGTATCTTCCTTGCAATAAGAACAATGAATCTTGGCTTTTGGTCTTTTTTTCTTTTCAATTGCCTTCTCAACAGGTGGTTTCTTTCGCTGCGACTTCTCTATTGGTCTCCCTTTGCGTGTAGAATTTGGTGGGTTTTGCAACAAACTGGAAGAACAGTTTTCCACAACATCTTGATTAGGATTTGCTATTTTGCTGGTTGCAGAGATGAGCATTGTTATGTTATCAACAGCTTCAGAAACTATCTTGTATGTGTCTTCACTCAAGCATGCATCAGATGCTAGATCTGTCATCTTTCTACATAGCGAGTTAAACCTAAGTACATTTGTAGGCGGCACTCCAAATGAAGGGCCTGGAACTGAATGGTGATCTACTGTCTTTCTAGTTGCTTCACTAGACCATCTTTTGAGCAAGTACTGCTGAGGTATTTGTTGTATATTGAGATGAGTCATTACTTTCAGAACATGTGCACACAGAAGTCCATCCTTCTCAAACATGTTGCAACTACATGCATATGCATAGGTATTTGTATCAACTGAAACAGTGAAGGTTTTGTTGGTGTCCCTACCAGGTATAATCAGCACAAATACTTTTTGAGTAGAATTTGGCTGTTCATGTTCTGTACAGGCATAACATGTTGTTTGCATCAGTTGTTCTTGAAATTTGTAGAAAACACTTCTTGTGTAGAATTTGGATGCTTGCTTCTCCAGGGTGTACCTATAAATTTTTGTCCTAAACATTTTTTTCTCTTAGTTCATGTGTTTTGTCAATATGTGAAACAATAAAATTGTTGCATGTGTTATTTGGAATCGAGGAAGGTACCTGGACCATAGTGGTGGATCTGTTGTTTCTACCTTGAAGCTTTGATCATCTTCCCTGTTAAGCATAGTATCTATTATGTATTCATATTGTTTCACAAAAGTTCAAACTGAGTCTTGGGGATGGACAAGTGTCTTGAAGATAGCATTTAACCCTTCAGATCTGCCAGTTGTACTAGTGAAGGGAAAGAAGTTTTTCCTGAAATATGCTGGGGCCCATGTGCACCTTGAGTTCCACATGTTGAGCAAGTGTTGGTTATCATGTAAATCATATTTTTGCAACATGTCCTGCCAAGAGCTCTCAAATTCATTAGCATTTTCTGACATATCTACAATTCTATGTAAATCATCAGAAAACCCATCTTTAGTGGAGATCAACCTTGCAAGCTTCTCTTGAGCCTTTTGCATAACATGCCATTTGCAACATCTATGAATGGCAGATGGGAACACCTGAGATATTGCTGATTTCATTGCTTTATCTTGATCTATCATTATACATGTTGGTGGTTGACCTTTCATTGCTAGCTTCCAGTTTTCAAACAGCCACACAAATGTTTCAATTGTTTCATCGGGAAGCAGCGCACAACCAAGGAGTATTGTTTGAATGTGATTGTTTATACCAACAAATGGTGCAAATGGCATATTGTGTCGATTAGTCATGAATGTCGTGTCAAAGAAGACACAATCTCTAAAGCTTTCATATAACACTCTAGTCCTTCCATCAACCCAAAACAAAGCCCTCACAGCCTGATTTTCATCCAATTTTATTGCATAGAAGAACAAGGGGCTTTCAAGTTGAAGTTTCTGGAAATACTCTATGGTGACAGCCATATCCCTATAAGTAACATTTTGCCTCAGTTTTGTTCTAATGTTGCAAACATCTTTCGTTGTGAAAGTGAGATTCCGAACTCCCCCATGAATGTCACCAAGCAGGGCCATTATATGTGAGGTAGAGATGTTTCTATGATGTAAGGTATGCAAGAATTCAAAATCCTCACAAGAGATGCGGCGGTGTGACCTGTAGAATCTTCTCCTCGCAACATGCTTCACCAATGGGTGTGTGTGCTCTTCTTGCATAACAATGACTTGCCATCTGTCATCCCTTAGCCCAACAGCCATGTGTGCTTTGCAGTCAAACTTTGTCATTCTGTTACGTTTCCTTGTTCCAATAGTGTTGACCATAGCATTTTTTTTGCATTGCAAACTGTATTGGTTGCAGAGTTTTCACTTTCTTCTTCTGGCTTTCTTGCATGCGAACACTCAAATTCTCTTCTGATTAGTTTGTTTGTCACCTTACTGGTTCTTGAGCTTGCTATCCCGTACCAAACCCAAGCTTGTATGCATACTCATTGTACATTTTTAGCTTCTTCTAGGGTATCAAACATCATACCAACAAAAGGAACAACTGGTTGGGAGCACACGTTGGCTTCATCCTCATCAGCATCTTGTTCTCCCCCAACCTCCACAGTAGTATATTCATCATCATGTGTACCTCTAATTGATTCTTCCTGATCGGTGCAATGCTCAGACTTTCTGTAACAAATATTGGGGACACTTGAAGTTATTATTGCATATATCTTTACAAATTGTTGCAGGTGACATAAATCAAAAAATTGCGATAATGTGCATCAACTGATATGCATTGCTAGTTTTTATGCCAATTTTTTTTGTTTCATCAGGGTCGTTTACATGTTTTTAGGGTTAGCACATACCAATCGGAGGTTTCTAGGATTAGCACATACCAGATTGTAGCTTGAAGAAGCAATAATGGCAGTCAGATTGGCGGTAGGATCCATCTGAGCGATCTCCTGAAGTGATTCGTGGTTGCTACTGGAAGCACTTGCCATATGGGTTAACATCAGGCTGGGGCAATGTTGTTGGAGTTCTCGATTGATCACATTTGTTGCAATGATCGGGTGGGAAGGTCTTGCAACCGGATTTGTTGATGGTGGGAACTCGATTTTACGGATCAAATGAGCCATCGGGATGTTTTGGGAGAAGTAATTTCGGGATTCAAAGCAGAGATCCGGGGGAGGAAGGAGGACGGAAGCTCAGATTTGGGGGAGGAGACATTGCGAGGCCGAACAGCAGAAGAAGGCGATTTGGGGGAGGAGACATTGCAGGGCGGAACAACACAACAATGGAAGAACGCGTGATGTTGTGAGGGGAAGAAGGCGATCGGACGGCTCAGACAGGGTGCGTTGAATCTACTGGTAGATAACAGCATCCGGAGGTAACACCCGGATCGGACGTCCGGGTGCAAGTCGCCGCCTTTTTCATCCAAGGATGTCGTATAATTGCAAAAGATCCCGATAAAATTGGGACATTGTTGTATCTGTGCACCCAAACAGATCACATAATTGACAAATAAAGACGCAAGCAGGCCACACGTTTGATTGCTTGTTTTAAATCAATCATGCATAAACTTGTAGAGGTTGGTATAGTAATAATATTACAAACTTGTAGTCAAGTATTGTCATGCTCTAAACAAATTGATATGGCTTGTTTTGAGTACCGAACAAGTTTAGACAAAAGCCAATATACACTAGCCATGGCCGGTTGGCTCGAGCTTATGGCGCAGAGTTTCATTGAATTTACGAACTTAAATTATCTATGAAGGCACGGCACATCAATGAATTTGAAATTATCTACGAAGGCACGACACATCAATGAATTTGACTTTTAAGTTCGTTTGTACATGAATTGAATTGTACATGCTTTAGTGATCACTAGATGAATGGCTGTGTTTGGCTATGTGCATCTTACGATGCAGAGGGAGATGTAATCTTCCATTATCTAAAAAAAGATGAATGGCCCTGCTTTGCTACAGATAAATAGGAAGAACTTTATTTTACCATCATGAACTTATGCCCTAAGCCTGAGTAACACCATCAACTACGAAACCATTCGCTTTGCCCGCTGAACTAGCAAAACCAGTGTAAATCACCCCATCACCCAAAGCCACCCTAGTTTTCACTGAGGTGGCCTCTAAGTATTTAAGTTTTGATGACAACACATCCATGTATGCATCTATAGCCAATTCACCAAACAACTAAAGTAGATAGACCCACATGTCAACATGTAAAAGGGCTTCCTCCTCTCTCTCTCTCTCTCCAATGCCAAATGTTGGGGTGGATCCTAATTTGGACGATGGAGATAGATTTGGTGGTGGGTGGAGGAGATGAGCAAAGTGCCTCGCCATGGCTGCCCTTGAGCTCCGTTGTGAACCCTCGTCGTCAATCTCCCTCTCCGATAAGTCCTTCCACCTTCCACGCATGTCAAAACTTGCCCCTCCTCCTTCAACCCCCAAAGTTGATTGGGTTAGTTTTGAACGTCATGGCCAAACCAAGCCTTCCTCTCCTTCGTCTCCTGAGAGCATCTAGGCTCCCAATTTGTATAAATTATACTTATTATATAGATTTTGATGTTGATGACTAAAAAGGATACTCAGTGTAAACTGAAAATAGTCATATTTGATGATCAAGGCTAAGGTGTTTTCCTAGTTTTGGCTTGGGAGTTGATTCAAGTCATATAGTTAAAATCACCGTACTATTAAGAGGGACTATACATAAGAAATGATCTTGGTTCATATGCAAAATCACTAAGATTACTTGGAGCATAGGACTTTTTATATTTCTCACTCAAAAATCCAAAGCTCTATCTTCTAGCCAAAAACAATTCTCTCTGAAAAAAAAAATTCTTTCTGGTTTAGGTGCTCAAAGACCTTTAGTTAACATTCCAACCGAGCGTACAACATGTACGGTAGACCGATATTTTCGGTCCGGCGCTGAGAATTATCTTCACCGAGCGTACTCCATGTACGCCGGACCAACTTTTTCAGTCCAGCGTTAAGAATTCTTCATTGATTCTTTTTCAACCAAGTATAACTATCATATGTCGGACCAATCTGAATTCCTTCTTTAATTTAGTCTGGCATAAGTTATACTTTCACTTGAAATAAAATTCTAGTCTGTGTTAAAATCTATTTTAACCAGAAATATAAAATCTGATGCAGACCAGAATTCCTTGTGTACGTCGAACCAACTTTTTCAGTGCGGCGCAAATTTGTTTCTCTCTATTTAAACCAGCCGTTTTCCCATGTACGCCGGACCAACTTTTTCGGTCCGACGCAAACGTTATTTGCTGGTACTCAAAAGAAACAAAAACATGTGTATGCCGAACCAACTTTTTCGGTCCGGCGCAAGCATTGTCTTGCAGGTATCAAAGCTAAATAATGCATGTGTACGACGTACCGATATTTTCGGTCCGACGTAAATGGGTCTCTCTGAGTTCAACAAAGCTTCTCTATCCTATGTACCCCGGACCAAAATTTTCGGTCTGGCGTGTGTGTAGTTTGACATATGAGTCATACACCATAGAATTTTTGCAAAAGGATAGCAGTTGACCTACCCCGTCTAACCTACCAAACCCCAACGGGCAAATGGCAGGTGTAACGGTTATTTCTGTTCAGGATCTATATATAGAATGCCTGGGTTCTCAAACCAAAAGAAGAGCTTTTGCACATTCACATTTTTGATATCCTGAACATCTTTGACATCATTCAAATCCTATACAACTCTTGATCTTTAGAATTCCTAAGCTTCATTCTCATCAAGAGTTAGAGCTTCAACTCAGAAAATCACAAACATTCTTTCTGAATATTTAGAGTGCTTACTCCAAGCTAAGTCTAGTTTGCATCCAGCTACTGAACCAAGAGACCGGGCTTGTGGATAGTCTATTACTCTTGGAACTAGCTGTTCCTAGATGGTTAGAGAAGTTGTTGGTGCGACCTATCCAACAGTGATTGTGGAAAGCCACCATTGCTGTGAAAGGTTGAGACTCACCTCACTGGAGTAGTGAAAGAGTCAAGATAGTGGAAAACCAAAAGCTATTGAGATTGGTTGTTTAGTGGAGCAATACTTCTGAGGAAGTGCTCTAACTGGGACGTAGGAGTGACCTCTGAACCTCGGTGGAAAATCGTTGAGTTCTCCTGTTCTTGTTTATCATTGCTCATTTTTCTCTTATAGTTTGTCATTCGAAATTCCCTTTCTTACAAAGTTTTCTTGAACATGTGTTGTGCTGGACTTTTATACTAATTGCTTCCATTTCTATTTTTATTGAGAAAATTTTTTTTTATAATAATTAAAAAGTTTTAAAGTTGCCTTTTCACCCCCCCTTCTAGGCCAACTTGGTCCTTACAAGTGGTATCAGAGCAAGGTTCTTTTAAAGGCTTAACAGCTTGGGTAAAATGGCCGAGGGAATAGGGTCAGCTACAGTAAGTGTAGGAAGGGTTCCTGTTTTTGATGGTACAAATTATGATTATTGAAAAATTAGGATGAGGTGTTATCTTGAGGCTGTGAGTTATGATGTGTGGAGGGTTACAAAAAGACCTTTGCCTCCACGGGTCATACCAGAAGGGCAATCCTCATCCTCAGAACCTACACCTAGAGAAATAAGGAAATTGCAATTTGATGCTCAGGCTAGAAATGCTATCTTTTCATGCCTCAGTGTTGAAGTTTTTGATAGAGTCAGTAATTTGTCAACTGCCTATGATATATGGACGACTCTTCAAGAAATTCATGAGGGTACCTCTGATGTAAAAGAGGGAAAAAAATTTGTTGTCAGAGAAAAATTTGATCAGTTCAAAATGCTCTCTCATGAAAATGCTAATGATATGTTCTCTAGATTAAACCCTATTACAAATGAGCTTAAGGGTCTAGGAACTAAAATTGATGATGTTGAAGTATGCAGGAAAATGATCAGGGTTCTACCTCGAGCATATCATAGTCTAATCATTTATCTATCAAATAGTGGTGATCTGAAGAAGCTCACAGCCACTGAACTTTTGGGCAAGATATCAGCTCATGAGCTTACCTTGAGTGATGAAGTTGAGATCAAGAAAAAAATCTATTGCACTCAAGGCCAAGGAAAAAGTTCAAGATTCTTCTGATGAAGAAGAAGAAGAAGAAGATACATCCTATGAAGAGGATGAAGATGTAAGAAAATTAGCATTACTCATGAGATCAGCAAACAAAATCATGAGAAGGGTAAATGCCAAAGGTAAATCCTCTAATCACTTCTCAAAAAGAAACCCTTTCTCTAACATTGTCTGTTTTGAGTGCAATGAGAAAGGACACATAACTGCCCGATCCCCTAACAAAAGCAACAAAAAGGGCAAGAAAAAAAACAAAGATGACAATGATGAAGAAAAGGCTCAGGGAAGCTATAAGAGAATTTATCACAAGAAGAGCTACTCCAAGAAACATTGGACGAAAGGGAAGAAGGAGGCACGTGAATGGATCACTGATGAAGAAAATTCTAGTGAAGAATCTTCCTCCTTCTCAGATGAAGAAGAGCCAAGGTCCAAGGGACTAGCAGGGCTTGCTCTGGATGAATCTACACCACCTTCACCTTCAGTTTCTTTACCTCTGTGCCTAATGGCCAAAAATGATGAAGATAAGGTAAATGATTCACCTTCGTATGAAGAGCTTGTAGAGATTATTAAAGAACTTAATAATGCTTTATATGTTAAATCTGCTAAAAACAAAGCTCTTAAGAGAAATAATATCAGTTTGATAAATAAAGTTGATACTCTTGAATCTGACTTTAAGATCATGCATGAAAAATATGATGTGATGCAAATTAGTCAAAATGAGCTTTTAGATAAACATGAGAAACTTTCACATGCTCATTCTGTACTAAATTCCGATCATACTCTTCTTATTAACTCTCATGAATCTTTGAAAACCACTCATATACAACTTGTTAAAGATCATGATGAATTACTGAACAAATACTGTGAGCTAGAAATTGATAATGAAATGCAAGGCAGCAAATCTGACAATATTTCCTCTCGCAATATTTCAATTAGTTGTGACTTGCTATATGATAATATAATTACTCCTAGCTCACCTAGCATTTGCAATGAAAACTGCAGAAATGCTTTGTATGCTAAAGAGCTCATGACAGAAAACAATGAGCTAAAATCCAAGGTAGCAGAATTTGACAAAGGATTAGAAAAATGCTTTCTTGGTAGTGCTACTCTTGATAAGATTCTTGGGGAGCAAAAGGTTGTTCTGGGTAAAAAGGGATTAGGTTATAAAACCAAATCTATGCCCAAAAGGAATGAACAGCCAAAACCCAAGATAAATTTTGTCAAAAGTAGGACTCAATGCTATTATTGTCATAACTACAATCATGCTTCTATAAATTGCAAGGCTGCCTATGCTTCATATGCTAAGGTTAACAGAAGATGCATGGTTGATGCTCACTATATGTTGTTTAAGGATTTTAGGGGTAAAATGAGTGTCAAATATGTTGACCCCTCTAATCTGGATAAAAATCTTAAAGCTATTTGGGTGCCTAAGTCCTTACTTACTAATCCTTTTGGCCCCAAAGTTGTTCAGACTAACACTAATGGACCCAAAAGCATTTGGGTACCTAAAATCAAGAAATGAACATTCTTTTAGGTAAATTACAAGAGTGGCGGTCAGCACTAGGTTATCGACAGTGGCTGCACACAACACATGACCGGCACTTCAAGAATGTTCAGTTCAGTTGAAAAAGAAAAAGATTCAAGTCACAAAATCACTTTTGGAGATAACAGTAAAAGAAAGGTAAAGGGAAATGGTAAAATAGCTATCTCAAATTATCACTCTATTGAAAATGTATTACTTGTTGATTCTTTAAATTTCAATCTTTTGTCTGTTGCTCAACTCTGTGATCTAGGTTTCCATTGTATTTTCTCCTGTGATGGAGTAATAGTTCTTGACAAAAATGAGAAGCTTATTTTTAAGGGTTTCAGATTTCAAAATCTCTACCTTGTTGACTTTAACTCTAATTCCTCATGCATCTCAACTTGTCTGCTTGCTAAAGAGTTACATGGTTGGCTTTGGCACAGAAGACTTGGGTATGTAGGTATGTCTAATCTTAAAAAGCTTTTCAAAAATGAGCTAGTAGTGAGCCTAAAAGATGTTAAATTTGAAAAGGATAAACTATGCAGTGCTTGTCAAGCTGGCAAGCAAGTAGCTAACTCTCATCCTGCTAAAAATATTATGTCCACTACTAGGCCCCTAGAACTTCTGCATATGGATGTTTTTGGTCCTACCTCATATGCAAGTATAGGTGGCAACTCGTATTGCCTTGTAATTGTGGATAATTTCTTTAGATTCACTGTGTATTCTTTTTGCCAAATAAAAGTGAAGTTGGAAAAATATTTAAAACTTTTGCAAAAAGAGCACAAAATGAATTTGACTGTCCCATCAAGAAGATCAGGAGTGACAATAGATCTGAATTTATCAATACTAACATTATTGAATACTGTGATGAGTTAGGTATAAAGCATGAACTTTCAGCCACATACAATCCTCAACAGAATGGTGTGGTTGAAACGAAAAAACTCTCATAGAGATGGCAAGGACAATGTTGGATGGATATAATACTTCTGATGCTTTCTGGGCTGAAGCTATCAATACTGCATGTCATGCAATCAACAGGCTCTATCTTCACCGACTTCTCAAGAAGACTTCATATGAGCTTCTGGTAGGAAGAAAACCTAATATCTCATATTTTCGTGTGTTTGGATGCAAGGTATATATCTATAAAAAGAGAACTCACTTAGGAAAATTTCAAAAGAGATGTGATACAGGTATCATGTTAGGTTACTCCTCTAAATCTAAAGCTTGTAGAGTGTTCAATAATACAACTGGGCTAGTAGAAGAAACCTATGATGTTAAATTTGATGAATCTAATGGCTCACAAGGTGAGCATGAGAATCTAGCTGATGTAGGTGAAGAAGCTCTAAAATAATCCATGAAGAAAATGGAAATTGGTGAGATCAAGCCCAAAGAAGACAAAGATGATCTACCACAAATGTCTACAATACCTCAAGATGGATCGCAACTAGAAGATGATGAAAAGAAGGATGAAGGACTGAACTTCATAAAGAGCCATCACACCATTACAAAAGATCATCCTGTAGATCAAATCATTGGTGAATTTAGTAAGGGTGTTCAAACTCGTTCTAAACAAGCATCTTTTTGTGAACATTATTCTTTTGTTTCATGTGTTGAGCCCAGAAATATAGATGAAGCTTTGAAGGATGCTGATTGGATTGTGGCAATGGAAGAAGAGCTCAACAATTTTGAAAGGAAGAAAGTCTGGAGCTTAGTAGAAAGACCCTCAGATCATAATGTTATCGGAACAAAATGGGTTTTCATAAATAAACAAGATGAAAATGGTGTGGTCACCCGCAATAAAGCAAGGCTAGTAGCTCAAGGATTCTCTCAAGTTGAAGGTTTGGATTATGGAGAAACCTATGCACCTGTAGCTCGACTTGAAGCCATACGGTTCCTTCTAGCCTTTGCATGTCATTTCAATATTACTCTTTTTCAAATGGACATTAAAAGTTCTTTTCTTAATGGTATCATTGAAGAAACAGTCTATGTTGAACAACCTTCTGGCTTTGAACATATGGAATTTCCTAATCATGTATATAAGTTATCTAAGGCACTATATGGTTTGAAATAAGCCCCTAGGGCATGGTATGAGCGCCTTAGAGACTCTTTACTTGAAAAGAATTTCAAAATTGGAAAGGTTGATTCAACATTATTTCTAAAAGACTTCAATGGTACATTAATGATTTGCCAAATATATGTTGATGATATTATCTTTAGAAGTACTAATCTGTCTCTGTGCAAAGAATTCAGCAATCAAATGGCTAAAGAATTTGAAATGTCAATGATGGGAGAGCTTGCATTCTTTTTGGGATTTCAAGTCAAGCAATTGAAGGAAGGGACTTTCATCTCACAAGAAAAGTATACTAAAGACCTTCTCAAACGCTTTAATATGGAAGAATGCAAGCCTCTTAAAACTCCTATGGCAACCAATACACATCTTGATCAAGATGTGGGAGGTAAGTCTATTGATCAAAAGCTATATAGATCCATGATAGGTTCTTTACTTTATTTGACAGCATCTAGGCCAGATATTATGTTTAGTGTATGCATGTGTGCTAGATTTCAAGCTGCACTTAAAGAAGTACATCTTAGTGCAGTAAAAAGGATTTTCAGATACTTAAAGCATACTCCTTGTTTTGGCTTATGGTACCCAAAAGGTGCTTCTTTTGAACTTCTTGGCTACTCAGATTCTGATTATGCCAATTGCAAAGTTGATCGAAAAAGCACCTCTGGGGTTGTCATTTACTTGGAAGATCTTTAGTGTCTTGGTGTTCAAAGAAACAAAATTCAGTAGCAATCAAGCTAATCTTTGAAGTGAATATATTGTCAGAGACAGTTGTTGTGCTCAAATTCTTTTTATTAAACAAACCTTTTTGGACTATGGTATTAAGTTTGAAAATGTGCCTCTGTTATGTGATAATGAAAGTGCAGTGAAAATAGCCAACAATCCGGTCCAGCACTCCAGAACTAAGCATATTGAAATAAGACATCACTTCATTCATGATCATGTTGCTAAAAGTGATATTATACTTAGTCATGTAAGGACTGAGGATCAGTTGGCTGATATTTTCACTAAACCACTTGATGAGGCCGGATTTTCAAAATTAAGAAATGAACTAAACATTCTTGCTTTTTCAAATGTCTCTTAAATTCTTTCAAATATCACACTAAGGGGGAGTCGAGTTTGCCTGTCATGCATATCTTGCTACCCTTGTATAATCAAAATAAATTACTGGTGCTGAATAATATTAAAGCTATATTCTAAAAATAAATAGGCTCACTAGAAAAACTAATAGTCATAAAATTGCTACTGAAAGCCTTCTCTTTCTCTAGTACAATATTATACTTTCCTAAAACACAGTAATTAGGATAAGAAAGTTTCAAAAGAAAATACTTATAAGAACTCTTGAAAACCTAAATTTCTCAGCACATGATGTCGGGACCGGATCTCCAAATCCGAACTCTCTGTGTATAACCTGTGCTAGTCCAGGAAAAGCTAGCACACACAGTGGAAACAGTGATGACAGCACATCCATATCACGAATCAAATAATATTAATTAAGCGAAAGAGTATTAGCCTCATGGCCAATTATTACAAATAAGAAGCATCATAGCTTGAGTTCAATAAGAAACAGCGGAAACGAAATAACAAAAACAAAGTAAGTAAGCCCATCCATTTGCCCAACAGCAATCGATCAGTTCACGTCCTAGCATTCGGATCACCTTCGTCGTAACCACAAGCGTAGAAATCGTAGTCGACTTCAACTTCGCACACTCTTACATGGAAGGTTGGGGATGTTGCAAGGGTGAGCACAAAATGTACTCCGTAAGTCTTGGAAACATAATGCATGATAACTATATGCAAGGCTAAGCAATTGAAGGCATAATATGGCTCTTTTAGCATAAAGCAAAGTTTAACTGTAAATACCAATAGTAATTTCTAAAGCATCATTTGAACAAAATATAATAGCATAGTAATTGAATTTGATATAACAATTAAAGCAGGTTCCATCTACCTGACTGGCTCCATCCGCCAAACCATAACCCGAGAGTTCCATCTGCTCTCGGATTCCCAAACAACCATTTTCCTTTAAAACAAAACCAAGAAATCTACAATGTGCAAGCGTACCTCGCCTGCCCTTGACCGTGGGCACGGCTACTTAAGTAGTTTTAACTCTGCAGAGTGTGTACACTTTACCCACAAGACATGATCGACTCTTGTTGCCATGCACTTAACACACTTCCTTTGGTGTGTCGGCAGAGAGATCATGACAAGGCCTTTACAATGCACAACCCCACTATTAACCTCGCCGCTAAGGTTTCACCGTTGTTAGGGTTCTAGCCGCCCAAAGATCTGAAGCCCCTCTTGCGCTGCCAACATCGGCACCCACCAACCGAAGCTAATAATGAGACGCACAAATTATTTAGCCAGTCGTACCCATATAGACTTGTGGTTGTACGGTAGTGCTCGGTCCATGGTAACACACGCTTGGTCCTTAATTGACTAGGCGGAACATTCACATACCAAGGTCTCGTGCTTTCGCACCGCCCAACATCCATCCGCCTGGTCTAAACCATTTCCACTTTATTTCATTTAAATCACAGCAGCAACACCAATTGCCGCACTTTCACAAATAAGTTTGAACAATATTTGAAATGATTCCCATAATGGCACAATCTACAAGCGCTTAAATTGGACTAAGCAATTCTACTGTTCCATGCTAATCTCTGGTTATCACCAAATAAAATAGCTAGTATATATCATCTAGGGTGTTAAAGGTTCGACATGATCAATACCAATGAGGTATAACAAAGCTGGAATTTAACTATACTCTAAAACTATATTTAGAGTACATTGCATAAAGTAAGCATGCATAATTTAAAAACAACATAACATTTTCATAAAATTTGGGATCAACATGTTCAAGGAAGACTTGCCTTCGCTGCCTCTTGCTGGTTCTACCTCTGATTGTTGATTCGACTGATCTTCGACTGCGTCGTCTACACGCGAAACGAGAGCAAATAAATAAAACAAATTCAAATAAAATTCAAAAATTGAAAATAATGGTACTGGAAGATAGAGCTTGAATTTAGATGAATTTAGAAATTTGAATCACTGGAATCGGAGCTCGAACGAAGGAGAATGGGCTCCTGGAAGATTCCCAGATCAGAAAAATCAGAAAACAGAGAGGCTGACACGTGGCGAGACGCGACTGGCTGGAATTTTCGGATTTCTGGAAAATAAGAAAAGGAAAAAGAAATTCTGCTGACACGTGGGGCCCACATGTCAGTGGCTCGGTCCACGGTGAACCGGGAGCACCGAGGCGGAGAGAAGCCGACGTGGCAAACCACGCTGACGAGGCGTCCAAGCGGCGGGCTAGGGCTGATGTGGCAACCACGCGGCTGCCACGTGGTGGCTGACGCGCGCCGGCGCCTGAACGAGGCGACGACGAGGGACGCTGCACCGCACGGAAGATGAGGTGGCGCGTGGCGCCGATCGCGGCGGAAGCGAGGCGACGTGGCGCCGAGGTGGCGGCCACGCCGCGACATCTGGCGCCGATGAGGCGCCAATGGCCTGGGCGGCCTTGAGCGAGCGGCGGCGGCAGCGCGGCCTGAGAGGCGGGAAGAAGGCTTTGGCCGCGCAAAACCGCGACGGATCGAGCGGGGCGTAGGGCAAAGGAGAGAGGGAGACGGGGACCTCGGCGAGACCAATAGAGGCGCGAGGCTCACCGGCGAGGAATAAAAGCGGCGAGAAGCGCTCGGCGGCGGCGAACCGACGAGCTCGATCTCTCGACGGAGGCGACTTCGGCGGCGAGGCTTGAGGCGGCGGGTCGCGTGCGACGAGGCGAACCTCGGAAAGGCCCGGGGCTTTAAATAGCCTCGGGGCGAAGCGCGGCGACGGACGCCAAAACGCGCGCGATTCGGTTAGGGTTTCGGCCAGCGTATGACGCAGCGACGCATCATCCGAAGCCGCACGCTGGCGCGCATCGAACGGCAATGGCAAGGCCGGGGCCGAGCCGGAGGAAAAGCGGAGCGGGCAGGCGGAAGGATTCAGCCGAGAAGGAATTTTGAAATAAAACATTTTTCGAATTAACAAAATCCCAGAAATTGAAATAAAAGCAAATAAATTCAAATAAATAGCAAATAAATTCAGAAAAATCTCCAAAAATACAGAAAAATTCCTTGCAGCATAATGAAGCCAACTAAAACTGAAAATCTTTTGTTTGATGGATAGATTAGCCAAATTAAATCCTTTTATAAAAAGAAAATTCAAATTAAGCTGAAATTAATTCAAAGAAATTGCAAATGGTGAATTTTGAAATTCAAACAATCTAAAATCCAAATTTTTGGAATGTTACACATGAGTTCTCCTTTCGTGTGCTTGAGTTAATCATACTCATACTCTTATGAAAATCAGGGCTCATACATTTCCATTTGTAATCCAACATCTCCTGAATTTATTGGTTGATGAATATATTTTAAGATTATTCTAAGATCCCTCTAAAAATTATTGTGTGTTATTCTTAAAAGAGAGATCTAAGAAAATCTTTAAGAAATTAGTTATATCTGTATTTTCAAGTATCACGGACAGCTGGCCAAAACGAACCGAGAGTTTTCCAACTACGACGGACCAAGTGTGTCTTATATGGACACGGTCCGGCGCAGATGGAAAACCATCAGGAATTGGTCCGACGCAGATAAAGAGCTTTCAGATTTAACTGGAAAGGTTGTCCGAGGCTTGTACGTTAATAACTCTGTCTTCTAAGCACTTACCTTTTTCAAACCATGTTTATCTCAAAACTATAAAAGATCTTACCTTTGCTACTCTCGTCAAAATCTTTCCTATTCTTAGGACTTATCTGTGCTAAACCTATCTGAATTTGGTAACCTTGTTTCTTGGATTCTCTGTTTCCGACCCCACCATAAAGAGACTTCCTTCAAAACCGGACAATTGCAGTCAGCTCTTTCCCCATACGCTGTCCGTACTCAATTCATCTACAATAACTCCCTTATTTTACTCTCACATTGTGCGCTACTTATAGCTTCATCTTTTTCACAAACCTCTCAAGCCTTTTGATCCACAAATCTTCTCGCAAGCTTGTTCTTGAGCACCAAAACCCTCTCTCACCGAAGCTCATCCTGACCGGGTGATTGACAACGGTGTCTCTGCGTGCTCACAACAAGGCTTTGCTTCTAGGCTTCTGTAAGTTCTTCAATCTTTATCTCTTATCTTTGCTTAGATTGATACCCTAAGTTATAAATCTTTTCTTAAGGTCCTCCTCTTGTTCTTTAGGTTGTTCTTCAGTTCTTGCGTTGCGCATTATCTATAAACAACCGCTTATCATCAAGTCACCAGTTTTTCGCTTGAAAAGGAGTCTAAGTCAAAATGAGTTCTCAGAATCCTGACAAAAGAGGTCTTTTTGGAAAAATTGCTGATAAGGTCAAAGGGAAAAAGAAAGCCAAAACCGACAGATCTAGTCAAAACCAGCAATCTGGTGTAGTAGTGAAGAAAGTAACTACTAAACCATCAAAAAGGGGAAAACAACCAGTGCAACATGATTCATCTTCTCCTTCAGATGATAGTGACTATCAGCCTAGTACAAATATATCTTCGTCTGATAATGAAATAGAGCTCAGTGGTGAAATTGACCTAATGAGTGGGCATGAGCTAGCTGGTTTAGGTGGAAAGAAACTAAGAGCTGCTAGATTGGTGCCAGAAAGGATTTGGTTTCCTTTTGACAGACCTTCTTTCAATGAGCAATTCATGACCACATTTCAGAGAAATATCTATATGGGCTACAAAAACAGGAGAAATAAGAATGGTAAACTCCTGTCAGCACTATGCAAGCATCAATATGTTGATTGGAACCAGATTTGCTCTATTCTAGAATCAAATAGAATTCTAGATTGTGTAAGGTCAACTCCTGGGCTTGCAACTCTTATGTCTTCTGTTAGGCCAACTTAGAATGAAAACAGAATTATAGAATTCTATGCATCTCTGTTAGTAAACAAGAATAGGCACTATATTCTGTTTACTATTGATGAAAATAAGAGAAAAGTAAGATCACCTCACATTGAAGCTGCTATTGGAGCCTCAAGTCCTTTGCTAAACAGAACTAGAATTCATGATAGAATATTTCCTGGAAATAGATGGAGGCAGATTGGTGACATGCCTGACTTGCAAGTATCTGCTCACATCTACAGAAATATCCATGAGGCTGGATTTAATGCTAATAGGGTTCATTGTTTAACTGTCAAGGCCAAGGCTTTGCTCCTGATACTCAGACACACAATTTACCCTAAAACAGGCTACAAAGAGGGAGTAACTCCATGTCTTGCTTGGCTGCTGCATCTCATTTTGTCAAGACAACCCATTGATCTGACAGACTATATTTTTGGAGAAATGGAAGAAGCTATTTACAAAAATGGGCAGTCCTCTCCCTTTTGCCATGCAAATCACTCAAATGTTATTGGCTCAAGGATCATCTCCCAACTTGAGAGGACAGGATTTCAATTCAACCTAAGCAATACAACATGCCCAAGCCAGTTGCTCAAGATGAAAGGTCTGCAAGAACTTCTACTCCACTACCAGTAATTCATGAGCCAAGTGCTCAAGAAGGCACTAAGATACACGGAATTTCTGATGATGATGGTGGAGCTCCAAGCCACAGCTATCATACTCAGGAATACATTTTTCCAACTCCTGGCTTTCCACATACTCCTACAGAAATAGTGGATTACAGCTCTGGACATCACAGCCAGCAAAGGTTTGGATAATCTGAGCACACTGAAGCTTATGTCAGCTCAGAGTCTCATCATGGAGATGAGGAAGTGCACAAATTACAAGAACTAGCAGCTGCAGCTAGGTTCAGTCACAGAGATTTCCATCAAAAGCCCATGAACATGAAGCAGGTGGCTCTAGGCATCCTCAAATTAATGTGCCAACATTTACTCAGCACTCGGATGAGGACTCTCACTATTCTCATTTTCTTTGAGCTGAGTCCACTCATGATTTTGGTCAACAACCATCTTGGTGGGATTCTCAGCCAGGTTGGTTCACTTCTTTTGAGCAACAATACAATTCTGACCTCAGAAATGCCCAAGAAAGCTTTGAAGAAGAAAGAAGGTTGGCAGCACAAAGACACAATCAACAAATGGCAGCAAATCATCAACAGCAAGAAATGCTGCAAAAGATCTATCAAGACCAAGCAAATCTCAGAGATGAAACTTATAAAAGGTTTGATATGATCAGAGGAAATCAATGGGATATGAGGAAGTGGATAGGTGAGATCAAAACTGAACAACTAGTGACCAAGGACAGAATGTATGATCTGAACAAAAAGCAGAATGCTCAAAATGCAAAAATTGACAAGTTTGCTCAAAATGTATACAAGAACTTTGAGAAGTCTGGCAGTTGCTAGGATTGGCAAGGGGATATGCTTGATTATCTTCGAGATTACTCTGAAGATGCTAGAAATAATTTGGTTTCTAATCAGGAACAACTTGCACAAATCTTGTTGGATAAGTCTGAAGAAACTCAAGAGATGATCAGAGATGTCCAGCATGATTTTAGTGAACTCACATTCAATCCTTAGCCTGGTGATCTTGATTATCGCAGCTGGCATGATCAAGCCATGGCCACTCCTCATTTTGACAAAGACCAAGAGCAATCATCTCCATCCCCTCCAAGAAGAAGCACAAGTTCGAGGATGGCAAGCATGCTGAAAAGGACTTTCTCAAAACGCAAGAAGTAACCTTTTTTTGGCTATTGATGCCAATGGGGTAGAAGAATAATATACATTTAGGGGAGAAGAATAGTATATATTTAGTTTAAGAGGGTTAAGATTAGAATTCTCTCTGTAGATCCCCCTATCTTAGTAATCTAAAGCTTGTTTCTAAAGTTTACTATCCAAAGAGTTTGTTATAGAAACTCAAATCTTTCATAGACTTTGCACTTGCTTTTCTTGAATTTATTGAAAAACCTATTCTGAATATTTCTGATATTGCTTCGTGTGTTCAATTAAAATTCATCTCATGCATTCATTCAAGGGGAGTACAAAATACTTGAGTTATTTGTTCTATCAGACTAACTTGTTTCTGCAGGATAAGTATTCTTTTTACAGCTCTGAGCAGTATATCAAAGACATTGTCATCTATCACAAAAAAGGGGGAGATTGAGAGCATATAGGCACCCTATTTGTATAAATTATGCTTATTATATAGATTTTGGTATTGATTACTAAAAAGGATACTCAATGTAAACTGAAAATAGTCATATTTGATGATCAAGGCTAAGGTATTTTTCTAGTTTTGGCTTGGGAGTTGATTCAAGTCATATAGTTAAAATCACTGTACTATTAAGAGGGATTATACATAAGAAATGATCTTGGTTCATATGCAAAATCACTAAGATTACTTGGAGTATAGGACTTTTCATATTTCTCACTCAAAAATCCAAAGCTCTATCTTCTTAGCCAAAAGCAATTCTCTCTGAACCAAAACTTCTTTCTGGTTCAGGTGCTCAAAGACCTTTAGTTAACATTCCAACCGAGCATACAACATGTACGCCGGACCGATATTTTCGCTCCGGCGCTGAGAATTATCTTCACCGAGCGTACTCCATGTACGCCGGACCAACTTTTTCAGTCCGGCGTTAAGAATTCTTCATTGATTCTTTTTCAACCAAGTATAACTATCATATGTCGGACCAACCTTAATTCCTTCTTTAATTTAGTCCGGCATAAGTTATACTTTCACTCGAAATAAAATTCTAGTCTGTGTTAAAATCTATTTTAACCATAAATATAAAATCTGATGCAGACCAGAATTCCTTGTGTACGTCGGACCAACTTTTTCAGTCCGGCGCAAAATTGTTTCTCTCTATTTAAACCAGCCGTTTTCCCATGTACGCCGGACCAACTTTTTCGGTCCGGCGCAAGCGTTATTTGCTGGTACTCAAAAGAAACAAAAACATGTGTACGTCGGACCAACTTTTTCGGTCCGGCGCAAGCATTGTCTTGCAGGTATCAAAGCTAAACAATGCATGTGTACGATGGACCGATATTTTCGGTCCGACGTAAATGGGTCTCTCTGAGTTCAACAAAGCTTCTCTATGCTATGTACCCCGGACCAAAATTTTCGGTCTGGCGTGCGTGTAGTTTGACTTATGAGTCATACACCATAGAATTCTTGCAAAAGGATAGCAGTTGACCTACCCCATCTAACCTACCAAACCCCAACGGGCAAATGGCAGGTGTAACGGTTATTTCTGTTCAGGATCTATATATAGAATGCCTGGGTTCTCAAACCAAAAGAAGAGCTTTTGCACATTCACATTTTTGATATCCTGAACATCTTTGACATCATTCAAATCCTATACAACTCTTGATCTTTAGAATTCCTAAGCTTCATTCTCATCAAGAGTTAGAACTTCAACTCAGAAAATCACAAACATTCTTTCTGAATATTTAGAGTGCTTGCTCCAAGCTAAGTCTAGTTTGCATCCAGCTACTGAACCAAGAGACAGGGCTTGTGGATAGTCTATTACTCTTGGAACTAGCTGTTCCTAGACGGTTGGAGAAGTTGTTGGTGCGACCTATCCAACAGTGATTGTGGAAGACCACCATTGCTGTGAAAGGTTGAGACTCACCTCACTGGAGTAGTGAAAGAGTCAAGATAGTGGAAAACCAAAAGCTATTGAGATTGGCTATTTGGTGGAGCAATACTTCTGAGGAAGTGCTCTAACGGGGACGTAGGAGTGATCTCTAAACCTCGGTGGAAAATCGTTGAGTTCTCCTATTCTTGTTTATCATTGCTCATTTTTCTCTTATAGTTTGTCATTCGAAATTCCCTTTCTTACAAAGTTTTCATGAACAAGTGTTGTGCTGGACTTTTATACTAATTCCTTATGTTTTTATTTTTATTGAGAAAAGTTTTTTTATAATAATTAAAAAGTTTTAAAGTTGTCTATTCACCCCCCCCCCCTCTAGGCCAACTTGATCCTTTCATCTCCAACAAGCTTCGCCACCACTATACGCACCCAAAGTTGAGACTCCACCTGATTGCTTCACACTCAAGAATCTCCTCCTCAAGTTCTACCTTTTGACACGATCGATTTTCTTTCCTGGCCACCACATCATTGCCATTGTACATTTGAAACCATTGTTGCCGCCTGGAGCGATGCCGGGGTGTCTCGGGCGCATCCTCGCCCTCAATACCGCCACCAACATGATCTCTTCTCGCAGTGTACAATCCCATTTTCCCCGTCACCTCAGCCTTGCCGGCTCTCCCTCGTTGCCTCCTTTGTCTCTAGCAGGACGAAGAACAAAACATGTTCTCTATGTTTTATAAAATGGAAGAAGAAGCTAGGATGATGTGGAGGCTGATATAGATGCATATGTACATGGCATGTCAGTGAAATATGTACATGTAGATGCCACATCAGCTCAAACTATGGTGGTTTAGGGCGAGGATTGTATTTTATATGGTTTTGACAGTTCGAGGTTGTAAAGAGAATGATTTCATAATTGAGGGTGCTGGCATAAATCCAAGATTGTAAAGTGGACTTCTTCCTAAAAAATACCATACTATCCCTAGCATGTCGGGTCGACATCGTCAGGAATGACCTGTTCAGCTCACGCCCTCAACTCCATCTACACACTGGCCTCATCGCGCCTCCGCACCTTCAGCTCCACCACGCGCTACAGCTTTGTTGTTTTTCTATATTTTTCTAGTTTGAGAATTTTAAGGGACGTGAAATTTGTTCAGTAGATTATTTTTTTTCTATTTCTGTTAGAGGTTGTTTAAGGAGGTGGAACCGTGGAAGAGAGAGTTCGAATGAGTAGTTGGGAGGGGTGAGGTAACCATCACCACCAATAGATTCTTTTTAAGTAGTAAAAATAAAGATATTGGTTTAATGCCGCAAGTTGCAACCATTTCCCTGACCGTTCATGGCAGTCACCACACACATCCGAAGTCCCTAGGATGCACAGTATTTGCAGAGTCTGCCAAAGAGAAATTTATATCAAGAAGGTTTGCTAAACCTTAGGCAACATGGTTAATTTCTTGAAAAAAAATCAACCATAGTATTTGAAGGTGCACTTGATGTGTTTCATACAACAACCGACGAGGTTCGTAGGGCGAAAGAGACGGTGGAGCAATGAGAGGGTTCAGTAGTTTTTGGAGGTGTTTTACGTCACTATATAAAAGCTACCAAAATATCAAAACATAGATAGATGGTATATAATAATTACTTATCTCTTCTTTTGTTTTAAGATATTTAAAAATTGTATTTGAAAGTGATGCATGTAAGCACCGCTTTGTGGTTTTTTTTTTATCCTGTTAATTCCCTGGACGGAGTGACCGTTCAATTGGAAGGTCGGTTTGCTGTATATTTTCAGCACCGGTTGAATACCGTACGCCCGCTGTCTTTTCCTTGTTACCGTGCAAGGCCCGGCATCGTCACCCCACCCGCCAATACGGCTATTTCCCTCCTCTTTTCTTATATAACGGTCAACTGCCTCCTTCGCTTCCTCCTCCCTTCTCCTCCTCGTTGTTACCTATCAACCAAGACACCGCCGCCGCCGCCGCGTTCCAATGGCCAACGAGCACTTCTTCCCCAGAGATTACTTCCCCTCCTGCCTCTCCTCGCCGTTCCTCGGCTCATCCTACGCGCCGCCGCCCGGGCCCGGCTTCCACGTCGCCGACGCCATGTCGGCCTTGGGTCTGCCGTTGGCCGACCACCAGCTGCCGGCGGCGGACTCCTCCGCCACCACCGCGCACTTCGACTCCGCGCTCAGCTCCCTCGTATCGTCGCCTGCCAACGCCGGCGGCGGCGGCGGAGTTGGCGGCGACGACGTCTCCATCGGCGACCTGATCGGCCGGCTCGGCAGCATCTGCAACGGGGCCAGCGCCAACAACTCCTGCTACAGCACGCCGCTCAGCTCCCCTCCCCGCGGGGCGCCGGCGGCGGCGTTCCGGGGCTACCCCGGCGCCAACCTGGAGAGCGGCAGGCTGTCCCGGGTCTCAAGCAGCAAGTCGCTCGGCGGCCCCGCCCCCGCCGCGGCTGCATTGGAGAACCCCGGGCCGGAGATGAGCCCCAATATGACCGGTAACCCCGCAATGCCGGACCCGCAGACGAAGGGCGCCGGCACCGGGGACGAAGGCTCCGCGCGGAAGCGCAAGGCCTCGGCGAAGGGCAAGACGAAGGAGACCTCCTCTTCTTTACCCGTGGTACTGCCCAATTGCTCCATAAGTTCTCGTCCACTTAATTAAGCTTCAATCGGTCATGTCAATTCGAGGATTAATTCTTGGCACGAATGCAGACGACGGCGACCAATGCGAGCCCGAAGCGGTCGAAGGTCGCCGCGAACGGCGAAGACGACGACTCCGTGGCGGCGGCGGATGAGAAGCCGGAGCCGCCCAAGGACTACATCCATGTGAGGGCGAGGAGGGGACAGGCCACCGATAGCCACAGCCTCGCCGAGAGGGTAGGTACCCAATTACCTAGCTCCTAGCTACACATTCCCAGATCACAATGCACATCACATACTTAAACCAATCACTAGCAATTGTTAATTAACCTCTCTTGTTAACTTGTTAATTGCTATTTAGTTGCTCTAGAGTCCAGTGTGAAGCGTAAACACTTGGTTTGTTCCTAATCGGCAGGTGAGGAGGGAGAGGATCAGTGAGAGGATGAAGATGCTGCAGTCCCTGGTGCCAGGCTGCAACAAGGTATGAACACACTGGAGCGGCAATTTCCTGCTACTTCCCCCCTCTCTGTCTCTCTTCGTTCAAAAATATATAAGGCGTCTTAGAAAACGTGAAGTCAAAATTTTATAACTTTGTCTATTAACATATAAAAAGTATTTAGACTAATCAGAAATGATCACTTTTTAGCTCTGTATGTAACTTTTTTTCTAAATTTGGTCATCTTCGAACGTAATTACATAAATATATATATATATATATATATATATATATATATATATATATATATATATTACACAGACTAGAAAAATGATGATTTCAACTAATCGTGCGAATGTATAAAGTGACATAGCATGTTTTTTGACAAATGTACGTAGCAATTGACGTACTACATGTCAGCTTCCTCTTGTTAATTAGATAATTAATAAAGCAGTAATTTCTACTAATTGCTTGAGTTTAATATTACCTAGCTAGTAGTTGGACTTTTTTGCCACTAGGAGTGATGTATGTACTATAACTTATTTATTTACCGAAAGTAAGAACAAAGCAATGGTTGCTTGAGAAGTCTATGCAGAATTGCAGTGGAGGTAGTAATTTTGACCGTAGTGTAAGGCTCCTCCTGTGGTCCAAGAGCCTGTACGAGTGTTAATCAATTTGCGAGGCTCTTAGCTTTGTTGAATAATTAATCAACCGATTAATTAATTGCGAGGTGCTGGGGGTTTAGGTGGTGCGCAAGATTATTTTAGTGCACAATTATTGCGACGGTGAGCTGAAACCCGGTGGTCAAATTTGGGTTTAATTTTAGATTGATTTTTGTTTATTTAATTAACTGAGACATGCGAATATGCGGCGGACAGATCACCGGGAAGGCACTCATGCTCGACGAGATCATCAACTACGTCCGGTCGCTGCAGCGTCAGGTCGAGGTGATTAATAATAATATGCAAACATTTTTGCAGTGATACTACACAAATTTTGCAGTAAAAAAGTATCGATTAATTGGATTTTGCGTGCTTCAGTTCCTGTCCATGAAGCTGGCGACGATGAACCCCCAGCTGGACTTCGATGGGCATTACCCGTCGTCCGAAGATGTGAGTATATGCCCACTCTTTAGCTCTCGCCGTTCAATCAAGAAATCACTTGACTAGTACAGCAAGTCCAAATCAACCACTGACATATGCGAATATGCGATCGGTTGGCTCTTGCAACACCTATTTTCAGATGAATAATCAGATGGCGATCTACCCGTCCGACGACCCGGCCACCGCATTCTCCTACGCCGGCTCGCCCGCCGACCCGTTCGCCATCGCCGCCACGCACCAGGGGCTGGAAACCTGCGGCTCCTTCCAGCCCGGCGGCGGCGGCTTCAGCTGGGAGCAGGACCTGCAGAGCATGGTGCACATGGGGGCCGGCTGCCACGGCCAAGACCAGCAGGCAGCAGCCGCTCCAGCACTGCCATTGCCTCATCCCCATGGCTTAATCTACGGCAAGTAAAACAGAATCAAATCACCATCCTTTTCAATCCATCTGAAAGCTCTTGAACTGTGGCCGAATTCAAAGTACGGTGGTAGGCTGGCTTCCTGTCCATTATTTGTTGAGGTTCCCTGTTTGCTCTAATTGACTGCAGGCCAGGCGACAGTAAATCACATGAAGGTTGAACCATAAATGTGTGGCGCCTGCCCCTTCTGTACTGTACATACGCCAGCCGCCGTACGTACTCCCCCGTTTTTCTCTGCACAGCAACAAGCAGCCACAGCAGCAGCAGAGCTCGAAACTAACAATCATTACCATGAGAGGAGAGGAGTGTCCTGAACCCTGATATATAGCATCTTTCCCTTTCATTACCCCTTCTCTCTCTCTCTCTCTCTCTCTCTCTCTACAAGTGGGGCCCACGGAGGAGGTGTGGGCCCACCTGGGAAGGAAAGAAAGGAGGAGGAGGAAGGAGTTTCAGCCTATTCGATGCATGCAATGCAATGGCAGGCAAGGTTGTAGGGTGTGTCTTGTAAGAATTGTGTGTGTGTGTGTTGAAAATGGCAAGGGGGCCAGGGGTTGTGTGCTGGACTCCTGGTTGCATGCCCTGACTGAAGAAAGGAAGTAGTTACTAGTGGTGGTTTCTGAGATCCTAGGATGGCAAGCATGAGAATGTAGTAGAGACTAGAGAGGAAAGAAAGATCACCCCTGCTTTTTGGTGCTCTTGTTTGTAACGAGCTCATGTCTTTGATCAGCAATGCATCGGCTAGTTGTTGTGAATTTAAGTTGAAAAGTCAATCAAAGTCATGCTGCTTTGGAGCTTAATTTGAAAAGTCGGAAGCCATATTTTGACGTGGACACATGTAGGATGCCTTTAGGAACCAACCAATGATAAATGCTCTTCTTTATTTGGGTCCTATTTCAATAGAAACTTTCCGCGTTGATCTTTTCCTATTACGTCTTCTTTTTACTCTTACATTTAGTCTACATCTCCTAGAAATGTCAATATGTTACACACGCCTTGTCGCCTCGACGACTGTGATTGCACCGGACCCAAGGATCGACCACCCAAACCTAGTGCATATACGGTGAAAAATCGTCGCTCCATTTTCGTCTTTATCGACACGGTACAATATCCAAAATCGATCGATAAATCGGCTCAATTTAAAAAATAAAAATTCGACAAATTTTATGTGATGTAAACCGTGGAAAATCGTTGAAATCGTTCAAAAATTGCTCTCCAGAAAATTCCGATTGCTTGGTCGATTTTTGATGAAAATCGTTCGATTATCGATAAAATCGGTTAATTTTTTTCTTTTTTTTACCATCGAGCTCAAAGTGTTTGACTTCGGTATTCATACGATTTCTAGCAATTTTCGACGATTTTCAGTACCGAGCTAGCGATTTTTTAATTGAAATCGAATTTGTAAACCCCGGTGAACTCACGCTAAAAGTGAAGTCCCATTGCGTGCAAGAATTTCTATCTTCTCCCCAACAGTGGATAAAAACACTGGCTTAATTTCTAGGTCAGATTGTGCGGTTCTTGAGTGACTGTAGATGATCATCTCGCACAGTTCAACAGAAGAGGTGGCATCAATAATGCAACACCTACAAAATAAAAAGATAAACTTTTACAGGCACTGGGAGGGGAGCTACAACCAAGATCCACTTGCATCAGTGTTAATCATATGATCTTGTTACCTTCATATTTTCAATGATTGTACAGACAAGGGGCTTTGTTGCCATATCCTAATCACACCCCCACACGGTGCTTTTGCGTGTGGAATCTAGGGTGCCTTTCTTGGAACCCAGCTGGCAATGTGGGCCCCACCCCCAGCCACCCATTTTGGATCTTCTTGTACACTTTAGATTGCAGGCTTGCAGCTGACATGTACTTCATAGTCGTAAGGGGTGCACTTTGGAGCCTTTAATTCCGGTGTAATTCTTGTTGTTTTGTGAGGGTTTCTTCTTCCTCCTATATAAGTCATGTGATGTGACAATGGCTACCTCTGCTTTGGTCCTTTAACCTACCCCGGCCGTCCTTTATGGAGACATGGAGCCGGTGGGTGTGAGCTCAGTTGTAATTTCACTGGAGAGAGGGAGAGAGAGAGTGAGAGATTGGCCAATGCATGTTATATACTATAAGGACTGAAAATCTTGTGATGTCCTGGGTCTTGATAGAATCAATGTGATGAATGGTCAATAGTAGAGTGGAGGATAACAGTTCTGTATTATATAAGAGATGTGTTGTGCATCAGTACTATAATCTAGGGAGGCAAGGCTGGCCAAGTGGATTAAAGGTTGTTCATACTGAAACAAGGATTTTGCCTAACCAGGCCAGGTTGGGAGAATTGGAAGGTTTGGTCAAAGGATGCAGCAAAGAAATGGTTATATATTGATACCCAGTTTGTTACTGTCAGCATAATAATTAACTCATAGATGATTGTTATTCCAATGTTGCATTATTCATATGCTGATACGAACTGAACTCCCGAAAATCTTAATTACATGAAATGATCTCGATGTTCTTGGGACACCAGTACTCTCTGTTCCAAACACACACCTAACATTAAGAGCAGATAACATCTTTCAGAAAAACCATGATGGGTTTTTATTCCTAACTGAAGAAGAGGAACTCTTAGTCTGACAGATGATATATTACATGAAAAGCTTGTCTACTGGCTATCTGGAGCAGACAATGTGACAGATGACACACACCACTGCAATTGCAATTGGAGGAGTGGTGATCTGACGTGGGAAAAGATTCTTTGCAGCACATCTTTCCGCTTGATCTCAGGGGATCAATTCTTAATGTAAGCTATGCCTAAGTGGGTGCTAGCCAGCCAGTGGAGACGCCCTTGTCACCGTCCAAATAAAGCGCTTTATTTGCACCGCAAATTAAAGGCATCTTGTTGCAAAGTGAATAGGAAAGGGTATAGAAGGTTGGAGATTTTTTCAAAAATAATATATATTTTGAATAATTTTACAAAAATAGTAAAAAAATAATTACAAAAACACATTTTTGTCACCAATTCATTTGACGACAGATGTCTATTTTGGCGCTGATTTATTTAGCTCACAGATTGTCTTGTCATTGATTCATTTAGTTACAAACTGATTGACTTTAAAGGCCTATCACTGATTTATTTGGTGGTTGAGCTTCTATCGCTAGATGAACATATGTATATTTTCATAATTCTTTTGATATTATTTTTGTAAAATTATTTTAAAAATATCTTATTTTTTTAAAAAATGGAAGGTCGGATGTCCTCTCTCACCGACCTATATGTGTGTGTGCTTTTCCTGCTATCCTGGCAACTTGCAAGCATCAGCTGGACTCCCTTTACTGGCGTGTACGTAAATAAAAACAGGGAACATTTTGTCATGAAAAGCTTAATTGTAATAGCTACCGGTAGAAAAAGCCGTCAATTTCAACGTGATATTAGACCGGCATATACATCAGATGCTAAGATAGTGCTACAAAATTTCGTTACACATAGCAACGCTCTTTGAAATTTGGGTAACATGTATCATAACCGAATTCAAACCTTTCTTTCAAACCTTGAACTGTGGGTTATGTCATATAGTTCCAACAAGCAGCCAAACACACCCAACATTCTTTCGAACCAGCCAACATTTCCTCAATTCCATATCTTTTTTTCTTAACACGTCATTGGGACAATTTTTAGAAAAATTGCTGACTTCTATTATTACTGAATCAAACAAAGTGGAGTCGTCAGTGAACACAACTAGCCTATAAAAAAGCCGGGCTCGAGCGAGCCTGGTCGAGCCCGGTAAAAGCTCGAACTGAGCTCCAACGTTCGAGTTGGGCTTCGAGCCTGGACTCTGTCTCGAGTTCGGCTCGATCAAAACTCAAGTAGGCTCGAGCTGAGCTCAAGTAAACTCGGTAATAGTAAACAATTCAATATGTACTATTTTTAATAATAAAAAAATATTCAAGCTCGAGCTCGGCTCAAATAAGCACAGAAAGAATTAACATATAGTAATATGTAACAAGTAATTTATAAATTTATCAGACTCATGAGCTATTCGAACTCAGCTCCATTTTTTTTTAGATAATGAAAGAATACATCTCCCGACCTCTGCATCATAAGATGCACATAACCATGAAGCTTGCGAGCTCGAATTCAGCTCATTTAGAGCTCGAATCGAGTTTAGAGCGCAGCTCGCTAGCCTGGAGCTTTTTTTACGGCAATACACACGTCAATTGGTACGAGCATGGTCCACACTAGCCAATCTATGTGAAGCGGTTCCTTTCTAGAGTACCAGAGGATTGAGCACACAGGCACAGTCCTATCATTAACGACTATGTCGTCTTCTTCACTGCGCGATGCGTCATGTTATACACTGTTGTCTGCACTGTGCATCTTTGGCTCTGTTAGTATCACCTCCATGGCTCCATGAATGTACATTCTCCAATATCAGTCAGTATTTTTTTTCTTTTTTTCTTTTTTGGGGTGTTCTCTTTTGGGTTGTAAATCGATATGCAAAATATTAAATATCATACAGTGTAGCCCTCGCAGGCTCGCAATGTCTTGCGTCCCAAACATTTACCATATGTGTAGTCAACTAGATAATTATCGTGGCGTGCCACGTCCACGACGCCGCTTCCCACCCGAACAAATCGAGAAAGCGTCATTGCCGCTTCCTACGTGGCGAATTGAGGAAACACGTGAAACGATTGAAAGGATACAATCTGCGATTTCGCTAGAGCGGAAGATCCGTCTCGGGAAAAGCGGAAAGCGGAAAAAAATAGAACATAAACTTTTTTCGAAAAGGTCCTAAGCAAAATTTTGTTTTCCGAAAAGAGCTTAAAAATAATGCTAGAAAAATTCAAAAGGATCTAAATGCAATGTACATCTTTTTCCAAAAAAAAAAGATCTGAGCGTTTTTTTGCGAAAAAGACCTAAACGTAATTTTGATTTTCCGAAAAAGACCCGAGCGCAATGCCTAAAAACGCATAAAGGAACTAAACGTAATATATATTCTTTTTAAAAAAAAGACCTTATCGTAACTTTTTTTCCCGAAAAAATGACATAAATATAATTTTTTTGCAGAAAAAAGACCCAAGCGTAATTTTTTCACATTTCGGCTCAAATCGCGGTGAGCCGCCACGAGCCGCTCAAATGAACCACAGCCCAGCAATTCTTCAAGCTTTAATGAAGCCGAGCAACGAGCGAACCGGCTCAAATGAACCACACCCAGCAATTCTTTAAGCTTTAATGAAGGTATGATATCAAATCGGGGAGGCTGAAGTACTAAACATGTCAATGGAACTTTTCGAAAGCCTCAATTTCTCGCCTGCCTTTGTGGCGAGACGTGCGGTTTTCCATTGGTCTAATATTTATCACATTGACTATTGCCTTTGTGTACATACAACTATGGAAATTCTTTCTACTGTTTAACCTATAGTTATCGGATTCGGTATAAGCCCTCACCAGATTCGTCGAGCTTGAACCAGTTTAGGATATGAGGTACATATTTGTAACGGAAATTAGAATTAAAAAATTGACAAATTATAAATTTGAATCACGTAACACGACCCAAACGAATTACGTTTCTGGTTACTAGATTTTAACCACTGTGATCTTTTCTGGTTGGATCCGAAGGAACCACCCACACGACAAGAGTCGGAGAATGCAGCCATGCTATTTGGGTTGTAGGGTCTATTTTGGCTAGACCAGAATCTAAAAACCTCTGAAAACTTGTCTCCTTCCATGCTCTCGTTGTCCATGTAATAAATCGACAAGCAAGGCATGCATGGCAGATCAAGAGTAGGGGTCAATCAATCTAGGATCAAAATCAACATAGGTTTGACAGCAATGCATTACTTTGTGTAACTTCGGCGAATATTTACGACCGTGCGATTTCACAATCATGTATGAGTATAATTACCACCATTTTTTTATCCAAGATTGAGAAGAGGTTGATGAAGAATTGAACACTGTGTATATCTAGCTCTTGGACATCGTTTTTTTTATATATAGCCTTCCAACACATTTTTTTGCAAAAATAGCTCTATCTCCACCGCTGAAGACACGTCCCTGCCACACCCAAGGACACGGGTGTAGGAGCGTGCATGGGTGGGCATGGGAGAACACATGGCGAGCACCACTACGGTAGGCGGCGGGCAGCACGAAAGCTTTGCTCCCGTACCCTCGCGAGCTTCCACGCTCCTCGGGCGCAGAATGGAGAGGCCATTTTCGCAATTGCGTGTACAAAAAAGCTAGATTTGCAAAAGAAAATGAGAATTATAGGGCTAGATAAGCGATAAATTCTAGAATCAGCCAAATCCAAGTTCACATCATGGGCCTGATCGATCTATAACATATCAAGAAATACACCGATATAATAGTCTAAATGTTTGCCTAAATATTTTGGTTGAACTGATTGGTACACGAAATCGCAAAATTTCAAATAATGAAGATAAAAAAAACACATATTTTCACCTCTAGGTTCATCCTAGTGCTCAGGATTGCCAGCAAAGGGTTCCTCTTCGCTGGAAGGAGGTTTCTGGCTTGATACGTTAGGTGGGGACCTCAATAAACCGATCCACGCACACAGTGCCGGTCCTTCCATCTGCTGGGATGACTGTCCCCTAGCGAAACATCATAGCGACGTCCAAACAAACAAGAAGCTAACAAAGACAGCTCAGATGAAAGAATGTGGAGCATCTAACACCAGAGCACAATGGCGCCCTGCCCCAGCGTCGCAAATCCGCTTTCGTCCTGTTTCTTTTAGATCAGCTTACACGTGTGCTTGTTTGCTTGCCTCCGTGAGGTTTCGCGAAGGCAGGCAATGATGCGCGTGTTTTAACACTCGGTCTCACGTTTAACCTCAAGTCTCGACCATGGCTACAATGTGAATTTTACTCGAGTTGAGCCTGGGACCTTTTGATTAACATCATCGAGCTATCGGTCTCTACCAGGGTTTAAAATCTCGGCAAAATTTCAACCGAGATTCCAAATCTCGGCAGAATAAAAAAGAATTGAAAATTACAATTGCTACAGTGATTTCAGTAAATCTCGGTGAATTTCACCGTGATTTCGGGTTTTAGACTGTTTGCATGGTTTTTGGATTGGATTTCGCACCAATTTTTTTTTTTTTTGAGAATTGTAATTTATGAGGAATACATGTGAAAAGTTTGTAAATAAATACATAACTTGGATTTTGGCTTAAACCCTAACTTAGATTTTGACCTTACATGATATATTTTGACCTAAATCATAAACCATAACTTAGAAATTTTATGTGCAAATATATAGTATTTTGCATTCAAACCGATAGAAAATTGCTTGCAAGATTTTTTTTCAATTTTTTCAAGCCTCTGGGGACCATTTCACAGGGGTTGAAAATCACATAAATTTCGGTGATTTCTTCCAAAAATTTGGTTTTCCCGGTTTCAAATTTACCGGATTTCAAATTTTTATTTTTGAATTTCATTTGGATTTGGTGAAATTAAAATCTCGCCAAAATTTCGGATTTCGACCGCCTTCGAGATGAGGTCCAAAAATGAAATGTAAAACCTGGCCTCTACAATGCGTACAACATGGACATGGTATGGATGAGGATTTAGGGTCTGCTTGGTTGGAAGCTAATATTGTCACGTTTAAACTTAGGCATGCTACAGATTCATAGTCAGGTGTTTGATTTAATGTCACAATTGTGGTTTGCTACATTTTTAGCCCTATATCTCAAGCATCATAGACTCAATTTTTTCACAAATTTTACTACACTTGTGGCTCTAAATTTTATTGACACAAAAATATGGTAAGTCACACTTGCCTAAGATTAATAATAATAAAGTTAGCTTCCAACCAAATAGGCCTTAACGGTCACATCATATCATCGGATTCACCGAGTAACACAAATCGATTTTTTTAAACACAAATACATTTTTAAAAATAATACTTTTAAAAAAATATTTTAAAAAAATAATACTCCGAAAAAATTCACAAAAAATATGATTGTAAGCTCTATCGCCAAATAGCGATAGATGTCTATTTTGTCACTGATTGAATTGGCCAACGAATTGTTTGTCACAGATTCATTTGATCGACAAGTTGACGACAAAAGGCCTATCGCTAATTAATTTCACGATAAATCTTCTATCGACAATTAAATTGATGACTCCAATTGAATTGACCATAGAAGTATATTTTTGTAAAAAAAATTAAGGTATTTTTGTAAAATTCTCTAAAAATATATTATTTAAAAAAATCACCACAAACACCCCCGTCTCTCTCTCAGAATGCAAAGACAAATCTCATTCACATAACATCTAGTTTCACGTGCCGATATTATCTCACCCGAAACCTAATAGCATTTCCACAACAGCTTAAACTTCCAAAACATTAGAGCATTTCTACAACACTTTTGGGTGAGTTTTTTTTTAGTAACTTCTGGGTGGGTTAACAGGTGGCTTAGAATCAGCTCCCTGTCTAGCTACTTCTTACTAGTTCTTTTTCTTCGAAGCAAAGTGTTCAGTGCAGTTATAACGGGTTTAACTTAAAACAGTTTCAGCTATAACAATCGTTCGATTGAGGTAACAGATAACCTGATCGTTAAACAGCTTTCAGCTACGGTGTTTTACTACATCATTAAGATCGATACAACGTTTTCAAACAGTACTTCGGAAGATCTGATCTATTATTTTTTTTATCCAACGATCCACGTACGACTACTGACGACTACTAAGTTGCCATGATAACAAGATTGTATTAGATCTATTTCTATCCATTCACACCTGACAGACTGGCACCAAAACATTTGTAAACCCTATACTCCATGACATTAACGCGACGGCAGCTACTTCTTGTTGAGTTTCTGGTGGCTAGCCTCGGTGGGCCACCGTGAAGCTAGGCTGGTGCCGGGGCTGCCATAGCTGCACGATCAGGCAATGCAAAGCGAGCGAGCAACCGCCCCTGTAGCGGCACAGGCGCCACAGCACGCAACCGAATCTTTTCGCGTCGCTCATTCAAGAGTATAACCTTTTCTGCTCCTGACATACTTTTCTTTTTAAATCTTGTCCACTTTCAAATAAAATTACAAAAATAATCTCTTCCTACGCACGTGTGCCACCGCAAAATTCTTGCCAAGCTCTCTTCCTCGGCAGAAAATTTACCAATCAAAATTCACTAAGTAATCAATTTAATTAATTAATCACTTAATTAATGACTTTAGTTAACTAAATCATCTACCTAATACCTACCGATGTAGGGGTGCTCGACAGGTTCCGGCTACCGAACCCCTGTTGCACGATAGCTCTGCTGCTAAGCTCCTGCTACGCGACCTGTGCCGTCGTCATACAAGAGGGTGGCAAGTCACATACGTCGTCTGTCGATGCTTCCGCGGTTAGAAAGGAGATTATTTTTTGCAATTGCGTTTGTACGAAAGCTAGATTTGAAAAAAAAAAGAAAAACATGAGGGGCTAGAAAAGCACTGCATTCGTCATTTAAACCCATGGCGATTCGTTCGTGCATGCATCTCGATCGATCGGCCATGGTCCCGGCCGGCCGTCGTGGAGACAGGCTGAGCTATCAGCGGTAGCCGCCTTGGCTAGCTGGGTAATTGGGTTGGGTTGTGTCGTTCGGCGCGGCCACGATTCAAACGTGACTGTCATGGCTCAACCAACGAACGAAACGACCGCGCATGATCCGGTGGCACCTACACGGGCACGCACACCGTCGTCGCAGTTCACACACAAGCTTGGAAGTGTCGATGGATCACTCGTGGTTTAAATGATCAGGTGCCAGAACCACCCAAATATGAAGAAACTTTCCTGGTCCGGTAACGTGAAGACTTACGTGGTTCATATAAAATGGTGATGGAATTAGCCATATATTGCTTGTCTAAATAGAGTTGTAGTATTATATATTACATATTGGGTCTAAATATAGCACCTCCTAGTTAACCTTTTTACACAAATTGTGAATGAAAGTGTAAGTAGGATGCTATGTGTGAGTGGGTCCACCTTATGGGTGGGCTGTACATTCACTACAAGAATCAGGGAAAAATTAGTGGGTCAAAAACCCACGAATTTAAGCTAAAACCACAATTTAACTTAAATTCGTGAGCAAACCGTCAATTTAGTTCACGAATTTAACTCGACGAAATTAATTAATTAAATTCGTGGGTACCCACGAATTTAAGTTAAATTCGTGGGTTTCTACTAAGCCCACGAATTTAATTGGGTTCGAGTTAAATTAGTGGGTTTAAAAACCCACGAATTTAATCGATTAAATTAATGGGTTTAAAAACCCACGAATTTAACGATTAAACTGTCATTTTTACAACAAAAAAATGTATATTCCAAATGTATGTTTATATATATATGTATCGCACTCAATACATATAACAACTAAAGAAGAAAAGAAAAGGCAAAAAGAAAATTGAAACTAAAAATTGCTAAGCGAAGAATAATTAAGATCATCTATTTTGTTCAAATCTGATCAGAATCTGTAACACAAAAGACAAACTCCATAATGAAGTTGAAGCGAACGAATAATTAACAAGCGAGACACCAAACCTATTACGATTACTAAAATCTGAAACCAACCTTTTAACTCTTCAAAACCGGCTTAAAACTAAGTCTCGAAATGTACAAAATTTGGCATGACCTCTCTTGTAAATAGGACATCCACTCGTGAGACAAAAAACATTTGCGGTTATAATATATATCAATCTCTCAAACCGGAAGGAGACATTCTAGCGGATCCTTAGATAATCCAAACACACATCCAACGGCAATTTGTAAACTACGCAATGACGTACAACACATTACAACCACAATAGATACAATCCACGGTCCATTAAAATAAGTCCATCACAATAAGTCGATCACAACGTATCCATCACAACAAGTTATAAAGTACAACGATTATACACCAATCGAGCTCACAATGGAATTCATGCCTCGGGGTTGTTGGAGTTGTGGGCGCTACCACCACCGTCGGCTTTTTGAAGATGTCTTCTATGATGTAAATCGTTAGAACGTCTTTGGAGGCGTGACCTAGAAACACGCAAGTTCAAGATTAACTTAGGTTGTGCTACAAGTAACATTATCTTTGATTCACATGAATGTCAATATGAGAATATCAATAGTACTATTCAACCAAGACACAATATGAGAATATCAATATGACGGGTCAAGCTAAACAAGAATAGGTATTATATATAAGAACTACACGTCTGAGCTAGTCAAGATATCTTGCAATAATCATATGAACATCAATCTCATATTCAATGAAGTATCAAAGTAATACTCTCTAGTATTAACATAAGGTCAAGATTACAACTACAATTATTTAATTCAACTTCCAAAGACCCCAATTGCATCACTGAGTATTCAAAAGATAACAAACAGTAAAAATAGTTCAAAGAAGCAATAAGAGTTTTGGTAGTCATTTAAGAGTTCAATATACAAAGTACAAATATAAAGCATTCTACAAGGATAAACAATCAGTTGTACATGGGCAAACAACACTCTACAAGGATGCCATATGAAGCATTTAAAACATAAGTTCACAATTGAACAAGTTGTCTTAAGATAACTTTTCAATTCCAAGAAATCGACACAATATAAGGTTCGAAATCAAAAAGTTATTGTGAGAAAGAAAAATCAAATAGCACGTAATGGGTTCATAATTTGGTAAACCATCACTTATCTACAGAGAGCACAACAATGAACTTTCATAAGCACACAAGTTAACCTTTCCAAGTATGAACATTGAGATGATTTGTGCAAGGTTTAAGAAAGAGTTGCCTAAATATCCTAAAATCGACTCAGTTGTGCATTTCAACAAAATTATCACTTTTACAACAGATTACTAAGATTGATATATACTAAAAGAATGAACTAGATTTCCTACTGAAGTATATGTCCATCCATTTGCACACGTAATCTCATATTCAATGAAGCATATGTAATCTCATATTCAAAGAATGAACTAAAGTTCCTACGGAAGCATATGTTTCTAAATTTGAGCAAGAGAAAGGAAGGGATGGGGCGGGTAGCTCACCAAGTAATCAAACTCCACAACAAAGTTCAAGCTAACGAAAAATTAACAAATGAGACACCAAACCTACTACCTCTACTAAAAGTGAAACCAACCTTTCAACTCTTTCAAACCGGCTTAAAACTAAGTCATTGAAATGTACAAAATTTGGCATGACCTCTCTAGTAAATAGGACATCCACTCGTGAGACAAAGAAACATTTGCGGTTATAATATATATACCAATCTCTCAAACCGAAGGAGACATTCTAGCAGATCCTTAGATAATCAATCACACATCCAAAGCGGCAATTTGTACAAGAATTGACAAACTTAGCTCGTGTCGCAAACTTATAATATTTTCGACATCCATACATGTGGTGTCGTCTGCGAGGTGGCTGCAGGGGCCCACGGGTTGAAGTACATAGGCATTCCTTGGCTTGGCATAGGTGGTGGGTACATGTAGAACGGGTTTGGAGGTGGGAGCCACTGTAAGGCATAGAGCAGTACATCATGCCACATATAAATCATTCATTCAAATTTTAAATAACGAATTGAACCGATCCGTCTTTACATGGTGCCTCTCTTGTAGAAGGTGGTGCATCGTGGATTGAACATGTAGAAAGGAGGAGGAGGTGGGGCTCTGTGGATCATAGTTTGTGATATGAAGTACACATAATAGAGTTTTTGAAAATAAAGAATGCATGAGAATATCATATAACTTTGAGGTGCATCTCCTAGGGTGGTGCATCCCGATGGGGTTTATGAAGGGCCTTAGGGAGGTGAGCACCTGTGATGCTTCTCCTTGTGGTGGTGGCTGCATGTGCGGAGAAAACATGTAGAAGGGAGGTGGTGGGAGCCCTATGACATAATAGTCCGGTTTGTGAATTCGTGATTTCTGAGCTAAGTGAATTAAAGAGTAATGAACTCAAGTATCTTTACTGCGGAGCAGGAGGCGAAACAACTGCACGTTAGGTCCAAGAGATTGTGACGATTCTTGCATATAGATTGTTTGTTAGATTTTAATCACAAGTGTAAACTTGAGCGTTTTGTTCAAAGTTGAGATTGTACCTCTGATACATTTTCATGTATTCGAGTCTTCTCGCTTCTGCGAGCTTCCTCTCGTGCTTGCGAGACTCTTCTCGTGCTTGCGAGCCTCCTCTCGCGCTTCACGAGCCTCCTCGTGCGCTTGTGCTTCCGTGCGGACCTCGGCGAGCGAGCACTCCTGTGAGAAACCGAGCCTCGTGGAGGACGATCGCATTCCACAACTCCATCCCCATGGCCCACCTACAAGCGATATATCTTGAAATGTGACCATGCAATTTTTTCCCTTAGTAGGCGAAAACAAATAAAATCAGTTTTATTAACGAACCTCCCATGCTTTAGGCCCCCTCGGCGTGGTACAACGCTTCCACATCGACCGGTGCGGCCCTCAATCAACCTCCGGCCCATGACGTTGTGTCATTTGTTCGCATATGACGCCTACAAAACAGACATTTTGGTGCTCTGGATGTAAATTTGCACAAAACATATTGTGTCATTTATACTTACCATCCTCTCACTAGCCCGTCGTCGCACAACACATCCGGGTTACGTGGATCCTCGCCTTGATGCCCCGGATGTAAACTTCCACAAAAGTGGGAGTACTCCCTTTGACCTCCTCTGATGCAAAGTTGTAAACATAGTGATAAATTCACTAACAATTATAATACCGATACTTACCATGCGTTGCTCTAGGCCAATGTGTCCGTCTGCTTGCCGTGCTTGTGCTTCTCCAATCTACTTCTTACATTCCCTCGATTTCTATTTGATTTTCTTGAAAATCCTCAGGCCCCGATCTGGCACATCCACCTCCAAGCCTCCATGTCCTTCATTATCCAATCGTAGGAGCTCGGAGATACTCTTGTTACATCGGTGTATCCTCCTCGCCTCAGGTCCTCTTCTCATGTTCACCTTCTTCACCCTCTTGTAAAATTGATGCGGCTTGAATCGTGCATTCTTTGAATGAATCTCCAACAACCTTTTGTGCCATACTGTTGAAGACGCTTTTGGCCTTCTTCAAAGCGTTATGTCGTCTTCGTTCTCAAGGCGGAACCTCTCCACGCATATAATCACACCTTTGTCAAATTGTACTTACATTTAAAGCAATACTCAAATAGAGTAAATACATAACGCAAACTCACCCGAAGCTTGCACCCCGCTGCGCATACGACATGTTTGGTTGTCTTCGCCTCCTTCCACGTTCTCCTTCAACGCCCGGTGCTTCCGGTTGTGGGTCGCGAATCTTTCCCGCTTGACTCAACCATGCGGGGTAGTAGTACCGACCAAGGGCTCCCAGACGGCGTTAACCTTTGTAATGTGGCCCGTCCAGTCCAACCCGGCTCTTTCCGGTGCCTACAACAAAATACAAGACAAAGATGCATCAAAACAATAAGTTGTCACCTAGCTAATGCTAAAGAGAAGATATAAGCATTACTGCTCCGTGTACCTCTATCAACCTCCTATCGGCGGGTTGCATCTCGAGACGAATGAGGCAGTTTCTGAAACACGAAATGCAAATAATTAGTTCATAGACATTACAATGTAAATATGGAGATTAAAAGATAATCCAATACTACACATATACAGATGGTACCGAAGAAGACCCGCCTCTTCAAGCGGCTCTAAGGTCGCCTCAACTCTGCATCTGCCATTGCCTCGGCCTCGGCGTCTGCATCTGTATCTGTTGTCCCATCCCAAAGTCGTCGGCGTCGGAATCGCCTGCGACTCGTATTTCATTGAGGCGTGCTTGAAGGCGTGCAATCCTTCTTGACTTCGAGGGCATTTCCGTGACGGGCGGGTTCATCTGTTATTACGTCGTGGCATCGGTAGGTAATTGATCGAGTCCTGCCGTCGGAGACAAAGAAAGAATCCCTATAGCTTCTTCTTGATATACATCACCCACATCATCCTCTCGTTACTTGCCACATCTGAAACATCCCGGAGGTATACTTGAGGTTAACTTTAAATACAACCCACCAAGCCTTCAAGCTACGGTGAGGATAGCTCGGGTAGTACACACTCAACTTTGATGTGCAAGCACGATGTTATTGATATGGCCTGAAGCATGACGTGCTTCACCTCCACCATCCCAAAGTCGTCGACACGTGTGCCGTTGTGTGGATCGAACCAATGGCAATCAAAAACATGACCTTGGATCTTTGCCACCCCAAAGGTATACTCAATTATGTTTTGTACAACAGTAGTAGTCTAATATATCGCCATTGGAATCGGATGGCGTTGTGACTACTCCATTGTTTGAAGTGGCGCAAGTGGGCGGCTAGCTTCTAATTTCACTGTTCAAAAGCGGAACCGTTCACATCACGCGACTATAGCTCCTTGCCGTCACATCACCATGTGAGAGCTGCCGGAGATCCTCATGGACGGAGGCATCACGCATACACTATATAGCAACATTCATCACTGTTAGTCTAATATTAAGTTACTACAACAATTCATTTTAGAAAAATGAATAAATAGTCAAATTACATCTTGTGGAACCATTGCCGAAGCTTGGGCGCCTTTCAACCCATCACGGCGTAGGTTATCCAATTGCTTAGTTGTGGGTTGTCGAGTTGACTTCAATTTTCTTTGTCAAATACTCTGCGTCATTTATTCTCGGGTTAAAAGGACCTTTGCCTGAAATGTTCAAAACATAATTGAAAGTCACTTACTCAAAATATTTTCAACTTCTACCATGTTAGTGAACATGTAAAGCATGGCCATGTTCCACTCCTCATACTCAACATGGTGTGCGATTATACGACCCAACAGTTGACCCTTGCATTGAAAAAGCTTAAGTTAAGCTCAACGGTTCTTCTTCCGCGACGCAGTGCCGATTCTTACGGACGTTCACGTTGTGCTTGCGTCTGAAATACTTTGTTGAGAAGTTTGTGATCTCTTTACTTGCATAAGCCTCTGCGATACACCCCTCTACCCTTGCCTTGTTGCGCTTTGTAGCTCTAAGCTTTTCAACTCCCTTTCGACTATACATCCATCCGAGCGCGGGACCTCCAACCTTCGCTTCCCAAGGTAGATGCACCAGCAGTGTTGCATCACATTCATAAAACCAGGTGGGAAAGTTTTTCCAACTTGCATACAAGCAATGGAATTCCCTTCTCTAACCACGCATCAACGTCTTAGAGATTTCCTTACAGCATATCTGCCTATAGAAATGGCGAGCTCGGCCAACATCCTCCACAACTCATTATCAAAATAGCCACGAAACATTACGGAACAAGTCTTTCCATGATAATATGGTAATCATGACTCTTTAGCCCGTTTAGCTTACGGTCTTGACATTCACGAGCCGTTTTATGTTAGATGCATAGCGGTTAGGAAACTTTAGAGTTTTCAACCACCTCAAAATCATTTACGGTCTTACGGCTTCACACGTATGGAGCTCGTGGCCGGCTCTCATTCCCATTTAAACCAACTTTAACCTCGAGCTACGGCCTAGCACAATGATCACCCATGTCTTTCCTAGCACTCACGTTATCCTTTGTTTTGTCGGTTACATCAAATACCATGCTTATGATGCTCTGCCACATTGCGCTCTTGGTGCATCAAATCTATGTTATCTTGGCGAGAATCAAAGCTTTCGCGTAAGCGCTCCCAAAGAAAAGAAATATGAGTCAAGTTGTGCTCCTTTCCATAGCGATGAAACCCACTTAGTAGATCGTACAAGCCGACTATACCACTCAGCTATCTCCTCTCCTGTGAGTCGCCGGGGCCCTTTTTAACTTTACGTCCTTTTGAAATGCTTTGGCGTCGTTTCTAAAGGGTGCCTCACCGGAAGCCATCGTCGATGGCAATCGAAGAATGTGATCTTTTACGTGCGTGAGCTGAATGCATCAGTCGACCATACAAATTGGACAACACAGCGACCATGAACACACGGTCGGCCCAAATGCCATATGCCAACAAATCATGGACCGACCACGGTATGCGGCTCGTAAGGTAAACTCTGCGCCACCATTTGTCGTATGCCTTTTCCTCGCCACAACTTCTTGACTCATCAATTAAGGGCGCATGAACACATTGAGATCCTTCCTGGATGCTTAGGACACGGAATGACAAGAGCAAGGAATATGAACCCCTCTTTCAAGCAAATCTCGGTGGAAGATTGTATGGCATGATGAAGACCGGCCAACAAGAGTAGGGGCTAGCGCTTGTCTTTGAAAGGTGTGAAACCGTCCGTGGACAAACCAAGACGGACACTCCTAGGGTCGCTTGCAAATGCGGGATCGAATCGGTCCAATGCACGCCATGCCTCGCCATCGACGGATGGACCATCATATCCGGTCTTGGTCCTCACGTTTACCTTCTTTGTGCCACCGCATATGTTTATTGTTTCTTTTGACATGTCGGTAGTTTAAGCCTATCCGTGATCGGCATGTACAGAAAATTGTTTAGTCGCGACCTTTGTAGTCACGATACCCCTTCCTCATCTACCACCTCAGCGAATCGCACTTACCGCAATGCATACAATGGGTATCGTTGTCATGATCCTTCGAACGACATGCAATTATTCTCGCACATCAATCTTACGGTAATTCATCCGAGGCGGCCATCAACTTTTCGATTGGTACAAATCCTTTGGCATCTTGTGGTTAGGCGGAAGGACATCATTCATTAGTTCGAGCAAAGCGTTGAAGCATTTGTTCGAAAAGTTGAACTTCGACTTCATCGACATAAGCCGTGTAACCGCTGCGGGGCGGTCACATTGGTCAAGTCATGCGACTTCGTCAGGCGTCAAGTAGCCTATATAATTCCTTAACCTCCTCACGGTGTGACCCTCCGGAGTTAAATTGATCCCCTGCCAAGATCATCGGCATGTCTTCCATCCGGTCGTGATCCTCCACATGGTCCGGCATCTCTTACGTCTCGATAGCACGCCTGCGGCCTCTCCATGTGATTGCCACACCAAATAGTTAGGCATGAACCCGTTTTTGCAAATGTGATCTGCACTATATCCTTCTTTGTAGTAGCTGTTATTCTCGCAGAGGTACGGGCAATACACATATTCGGCTCCTCGGTGAATGCTTGCTTCAAGAAAGCATCAGTGATCGCCCCATTCCTTGAGTGCCCCCATCACTCCTCCATCCGTCGTACATCGCCCTTGATCGTCACCCATTATCAAAGCTAAACAAATGGAACAATGTCAGCGTCGGCCGTGGCTTAGGTGACAAAGACAACCTATTAGGAAAGATTTGTCCTAAACCCACCCAAGAATGGAGGCTATTGCATGCGACTGTGGCGTGCGCTCTGAGCCGAGCGAAATTTGGCGGCATAACCCGTTGTTCTCCAAGCGCCGCTGATCTTTGGTGCGTCGGAGAACAACGAGGTTATGTGGCGAAATCACGTTCGGATCGCTCGCAAATCACGAGGCCCTATGCAACAACCAACATTCTCGGTTTGTCCAAATCTGTTGGACAATTTGAACCGCGCACCTCACAAGCAAATGTGAGATCGCCGTTCCCAACAGGTGCGCCTATGCTCTCTACTATTCGACACAAACCTAAACTCTAACGTTATATACAGCGAGAAAATAAAAATATATATATCATATCGCGAATATAAAATGAGATGAAATAACTTTAAGCGAATATAAAAAGGCGAAATATACCTTCTCCAGCCGGTGTGCGCGTCGAAGGTCGAGGAGAAGCGGGGTGGCGCCCGGCGGCAGCGAGCGGCGGCGGCGGCGCAGCGATAAGCGCGATGCGCGGCGCGGCGAGACAGTGCGGCGGGAGGAAGCGGGCGCGCGAGCGGGACCAGACGGTGAGTAGGGAGGGCCCGCCGTCAGCCGGCGCGGCGCGTCTCGGCGGCCGAGCTGAGCGATGCGGGCGAGATCAGCGAAGCGAAGCGCAGCGTGGCCGGCGGCTGCCGGCGGCCTCGCGGCGAAATGGCCGGCCAGGCCGGCCGGCCAGTCGCGTGAGAGGCCGGCCGGGCGGCGTGGCGGCGGCGCAGCGGCGAGCGGCGCGGCGTGGCGAGCGGCACCACGGGCGGCGGCTGCCGGCGGCGATCTGGCGTGGCGCGCAACCAGGCGGTAACTGCCGGTCGGCAAGCGTCGCGGGCGTGAAGCGGCGTGGCCGGACGGCCGGCCGGAGTGAAGCGCGCCGCCGGGCGTCTGCCGGCTGCCCTTGGCGAAGTCGGCCGGCCGTGGCCAGCCAGGCGTGCCGAGGCGGCCGCGCGCGCGTGCGGCAACGAGCCGAGCGCGGCTGCGCCGGTGACCGGCGAGCGAGCGTGGCCGGGGCGATCTGCCGGAGCCAGCGCGAAGCGATGCCGGGCTTCAGCGAGCGTGAGTTCGGCCGGCCCGTGTGAGCAGCCAGCCGTGTGCCAGCGGCGCGCGTACGTGGTAGCCGGGAAAGCTATGGCCGGGGATGGCCGGCCGGCGGCGAGCAGCGAGGCGGCCGTCGGCCGCCGAGGAGTCATGGCGGCCGTGGCCATTTGTCAGCCGAGAGGCGAAGCGGCCGGCGAGTGGAAGCGCGGCGAGAAATGGCGCGAGCGCGAGCGAGCAGGCGACAGCGAGGGCGAGCGGCGAGGCAGGCGAGCGAGGAGCGAAGCGGCGGCGCGGGCGAGCGGCGGCAGCGCGTGTGGGAAATTTTGGCTCGGTGGAGTGCGTGTCTGCGGGCACGAGGTTATTTTGCCCGGGTAAATTCGTGGGTTAGGTGGGGCCCACGAATTTAAAAATTAAATTAAGTGGGTATTTGGTGGCCACAATTTAAATTTTTAAATTAAATGGTAATTTTTAACTGCAATTTAAATAATTAAATTCGTGGGTTATACAGCATGCAATTTAAAGGATTAAATCGTGGGTTTCATTTGGCCCACAATTTAATTAAAACGTGGGTTTTACAAAAAGCAATTTAAATAAATAAATTAGTGGGTTTTTTGAGCCACAATTTAGAAAACCCACAATTTTCTCTGTTTCTTGTAGTGATTGAGCAAAACTTGGGACAATGTGTTACAGATGGTATGAGAGTATCAACCTTTGTTGCATGGACGCGGGCATATGGCGTATAGCGTATGTTGGCTGGAGTAGCTATACGGCATAGAGGTGTGTCGAGGGGTTATTCTGGGTATTTGCTATGTATACCATGTGCTATCGAGGGCGTTAGCTCTTAAAGGGGTGAATGTAATACCCGGCCCATTAATGTGAAGGCCCGTCAAGTGGTGGTGTGAATTAGTCTCACATTAATTGCATAAAGAGTTGTAGTAGTATATAATTTCTGTTAGGTCTAAACATAGCATATCTAGATTAACTCTTTTATATGAAGTGAGAATGAAAATGTAAACAGAGTGTTATAGAGTGTTCTGTGTGTGTATCCATCACGGATAAAATGGATATTGAGTGAAACTTAGCTAGGTTGTTACAGTCAAGCTCTACAAAAAAAAATGCTCAAACCAGTGAGGGTCAACCAGTGTAAAAACCACTTCGCTACAGGGTCCAAGTCCCACAGAATAATTCCAATTCCATTATTGCACCAGGCACCAGCATAGTAGTGGCACAAGCATAGCTACGTCATGATCTCTGGAAAGACGCTTGTAACTAGGGCTGTAAAAAAAGCTTGAGACTCGCGAGTTACTCCAGCTCGGCTCGCGAGAGGCTCGATTCGAGCTCAGCGGAGCTCGAGCTCGAGCAGGCGAACTCGAGCTCGAGCTCGCGAGCTTAACCGAGCCGAGCTCGAATAGTTCGCGAGCCTACTCGAGCATGAGCCGAGCTTCTTTAAATCGAACTTTCTCGGGCTTGTTACAGGGCTTCCTCGGCCGAGCTTAATCGAACTTGTTCAGAGCCTCTGAGACTTACGGAGTGCTCGAGCTTACTCGGTGACCTCGAGCCTACTCGAGCTTGGACCGAGTCAAGCTCGGGCTCGCTCGAGCTCGGCTCGTTTACAGCCCTACTTGTAACATTCCTAAAGTTTTCAAGTTTTGAGAAAAAGGTTAGGGTTTTCAAAAGTTTTGGTAATAGTTTAAAACATCTTAAAAGCTACTCCATCCGTTGATAAATATAAGGCCTATAATTTGAATAGTCTTGTTGAAAAATATAATGCGTGCATGTAGATTTAACGAGCTTTTTCACTTATACTCCTATTTATTCTCTATCAACCATATGCATTTATTTATTATCTCTCATCTTCCAAGACAATTAAGAGGATATGTAAGTCATTTCCTCTCATATCTTTCTCAATTTTACCACAACCTTAATCTTTGTGCAAAGTCAAAATCGCCTTATATTTATCAACGGAGGAGTATTTTCTACCTAAATTCTGAGGTATTTAATTATATTATTAAGAATATTTTATTCATGTTCTTTGTACTTGAAAGCATTTTCATATTTTCTGAAAAAATTCCGAGTGTATTTGTTATTTTATTTGAGATCCTTTTCTTTTTGTGTTTCCTAAAATAGAAAATCTATTTAATCTCTGGAATGCCAGGTGAATCGAATCCTTGTTTCCGGCATACTTCTCTCTTCCTTTCTCTCTGGGCCAAAGCCCAATCCTACTGGCCCGCTCTCCTCCTTCTCTATCCCGTGGCCCTATCCCACTGGCCCATCTGCGTGCCAGCCCAGCCTACGCCGCCCCATCGTAAGACCTAACCTAGACTACCTGGTTGAGCCAGCCGGTCAGCCTGCGTCGCCGCAGCACGTGTGACGAGGACGCTGTACTGTTCTAAACATTTCCATCCATCCACATAGATCCTTAGCCGAAATTAGGTTTTCCAAACAAGGCCTAAGGGTAGATGCCACACTCGGCGCCCATAAACAGCCACTGCTTTCGAGCGTCGCCTCCTTTTGATCCCCACATCCCGCCACCACCGAAGGACTCCGTTCGCCGAAAAAGCCGTCGGTCGTCGTCTTCTTCAAGTCTGGCGACAAGAGCTGCGGCAGCCGCACCTGATCCGTTGCGTTCCTCGCCACCTATATCAGCTCAACCCATGTTTTCCGCCAACACCACTTCGCCACCGTCGACGTTGTTGATCAAGAGCAGTACGAGGACCCCGAAAGTGAAGACCCAACAGCACTAGAACAATGCAAGAGTTGTGTCACCTTGACCATGTTGTACCTACTGCTTTACAAAATTATTTTGTATCGTTAAATTTGCATGCTGCTTTAGGATTCAAAATTATTTAACTGTTGGTGGTGGTTAACAGACAATTGGTTGATCATCCCCCCTTGGCTTGTATGCAATGATCCATTGTCAATCTAGGATTGGGAAACTATTTAGTCGAACATTAATTATTACCACCAACATGGGTTGGTTTAACACACTCTTAGCCATGCTTAGGTATAAGCTAGAATTATTCTTTAGAAATACTTGAATAATCTTGATTTAATGAATTATGGAACTATTTGTGTTGAGCAGGTGGTAGTTACCTTTGTTATTAAAATGTGAGAGGCATGACATGTAGATGTCAATGGTTGATGGATAACAAAAATGAATTGACGTGTTGTAGCATTGAATCAATGGAAGTCTTATCTAGGTTAATTAATTAAGGACTAAACCTTGTGCACCATTCAATCAAGTCTTACGGTGTAACTATATGTCGATGAACAGACTAATTACTGAGTTCAGCTTTAGCACCATTGGAGTGAATGGCGTGGTGGTTAGGGGTGGAAAAAACTCGAAACTTCGCGAGTTTAGCAGTACTCGAAACTTCGGTTCGACTCGACTCGAACTCGTTCCTTAACGAGTCGAGTCGAGTGGAGTTTGAACTCGTTAAGAAAGCGAGTTAAGCGAGTCGAGCTAACGAGCTATCGGCGAGCTAACGAGTTGAGCGAGCTCCAAATCAGTCTGACTCTACTCTCCAATCTCTCTGGCGGTGTGCCTTGCTGTGGTGGCGAGCTCCTCCTCTCCTCGGCTTCTCCCTTGTCGCGGCCTCTACTCTGACTCTTCCCCTCGGCTCCTGCCGTCCACCCGCCCAGCGGCGCCAGGCCTGCCTTGCTCGCGCGTCATCTCCCGTTGAGCTCCTACCCTCAGAGATCCATCGGTCCACACAGTGGCCTTCCAAGCCTCAACGCCGGCCCTCTTGATTCGGTTCCCCTCGACATCAAGCATGCCAAATCAGCAGGAGCATGGAGTCAAAGAACAAAAGTGAAGCTAAGTAGGACTTGTGGCTCGGTTCACGCTCCACATCTTCGGCATTGCGAACCTTGGAAAGCCTCAGAGCGGTGGGTCCTTCAACGCATCCATAGCTCCTCATCTGCGCCCACATCGGTAAGCCTGCGATAAAACCAAGATAATCTTACATTTAAGGAAATGTGACAATCTTTGTAAGATTTGGCAGCTCGTTAGTCGACATTGTATCATGAAGATTTGGCGTCTAAGATTACTATTAGATTAATCTAGTATCTTGTAATAGTGTGTTTAAGCTGTTGATGAGCTTGTTTAGATCTTTCATCATTGAATCTTTTGCTTTTCTTGACACAAGAAATGCGTATTTGCTCTTTTATGTTGTATGTGTAGGAATATGTATATGAGGAAGATGAGTATGATATGAATGATGTTATGTCGAAAGTGAACCTTCTCATGATGAGCAACATGTGATGTCGATGGTGGTGAACACTCGGCTCTGGGTCTCCCAATCGAAATAGAAGAGGCAAAGGAAAACAAGCAACCAATTGTCTCAGAAGAGTGCAAAGAAATTGAGAGGAAAGCGTGCGACTGTTGGAAGCATTTCAAGGTGGTTCAAGCTGCGTCGAAGAGGAGCAGGGAAGACCGTTGAGAAGGCCAAGTCGAGATATTGTGGTTCTTTGTTTGCTTACACTCAAGGGGTCAAACTTCAAGTTTGAATAGACATTTGCCAAAGTGTACACCTACATGAACTTGAAGGGCGGCGGCTAGCTCAAGGTACACTCAACTATAATCCCGACACGTCGAGGTTCATCTCTTACAATTGTTCCTCTTGAATATGATCATGAGGAAACCCGTAGGCTCATTGCTAAGATGATAATTGTTCATGAATATCCTTTTGAATGGTAGAGCACACATGGTTTAATGTCTTGATGAGATATATGAATGCATCGTACAAGTTCATTGGTAGAAAGACTATCTGAAGTGAATGCATAAAGGTTTATGAATCGAAAAGAACTCCTTAGGAAGAGTCTTAAGGTGTTTGAGAGTGTTAGTTTGACATGTGATTTATGGACATCAAACCAAAATCTTTGCTACATGGCTTTGGTGGCGCACTACATAGATCTGATTGGGTTATGCAATGCAGTGTTTTGAACTTCATTGAGTTAGATCCACCACACACGAGGAACATCATAGCTCGAGCGGTGTTTGAATGTATAGGTGAATGGAAAATAGAAGACAAGATTATAACAATCACTCTTGATAATCTTGCATCAAATGATGTTCTTTGCTAGGATTTTGATGTCAAGTTCATTGCTAGGAAAGCAATGAGCTTTATTCCTAATTACTTTCATGTCATTGTTGTGCTCACATAGTCAATTTGGTAGTGAATGATGGCATTCAACCATTGCAACCATTGATAGCCAAGCTCGGAAGCTGTGAAATATCTTAAGAAGTCACCATCTCGTATGTACAAGTTCTGGAAGTTTGTAAATCCATGAATCTGAAAGCTGGAGCGGGGTTGTGTCTAGATGTGTCCACAAGGTGGAGTTCAACATATAAAATGTTTGATACATGCATTCCCTATAGGCACTGCTTTCCTTGAGTATGGTGATGTTGATACAAATTACAAGTGGGAGCCTTCCCATCAAGATTGGACATTATATAGTAAAATTCAGCCAATCTTGTTGCATTTCTTGAGGTAACCAAGGTATTATCGGGATCTATATACCCTCTGCAAATGTTTTCTATCCTTACATAGTGAATGTTAAGATTGCATTGGTAGTGCATGTAATTACAGGGATGAGTATATGAACAAGATGGGACAAGCAATGTCGGACAAGTTTGATAAATATTGGGAGGAAAGGAACAATGTTATGGTTATTGCTACTATTCTTGATCCTAGGTTTAAGATGAGATTTGTTAATTCTTGTTTTAAAATGATTTTTAGTGAGAGCAAGGCCCTTATTGAGAAAATGATGTCGGACATGAGTTGTATGATCTATATGGCATTTATGAGGTGAACATCGCCAAAACAAGGTTGCTAGTGGAAGGGTGAGTCATCTTGAGGTTTGCAAACACGGACCTCGGTTGCCACGTGCCAAGTGGGTTTCAATCCTTTCTGCGAGAGACACTCTGAGCCATCTAAGTCGAATTGCTCATCTATTTAGATGAACCAAACCATCCTCGAGAGGACTCAAAGTTTGTATTACTTGATTGGTGGAAGTTGAATGCTCATAGGTTTCTGTTGTGTCAAAGATGGCAAAAAATTCTTGACTATACACGCTACGGTGTCTCATCGAGTCCACTTTCGATCTTGGAGGTAGAGTTCTTGATGATTATCGTAGTGCTCTGCGCCCATCAATGGTTGAGGCATTAGTATGTGCTTCTAGCTTCATCAGGGATCCAAAAATGACAACAAACCTCCAATGATAATGGTATGGGTATCTTCTTTGAGTTTTCATATAGCTTTGTTTAATATTGTGTATAAGCTGAAGTACCATTTTCATTTGTAGGAAGATGACAACGATGATGATGTTGAATTGGTACCATTTCTGACGACTTGGTGGAAGCGGCTAGTCGCCAAGAGTGAGATAATTCATTCTCATCAAAGTTTACTTTAAAAAAGCGAGTGTGCTTGTGCATGTTTAACTATAGCTTCCCAAGGTTTCTTTGTGATTCGGCTAAGTCTTGTTAGAAGAAAACTTGAAAAAAATCGGTGTATTTGTGAGGCTATAGCAAGTATTATGTTTAGCCATATAAGTAAAAAAATATGTAGGCCCTTATATGTAGTAGTTAATTAAGCGCCTTTAGTCTTTCTTGATGAAGTGGTTACCATCGGTAACTAGCTAGAAGTGGTACTAACCACCTAGCGATAGTTGATCCAATACTTGTTGCAAGCAAAAATATTATGGTAAGTGATATTTGTCATCCTAAATCTTGTGATCAACATGCATCCAAAAAATGTCGATGAGCTTCATGTAATGTTCTCTTCATCCAGGTTGGCTACTAAAACTTATGTAAATGTGATGTACTATTTGAGAAGACCATGCGATCCTGCACCAGCGAACAACAGCGTCACCTTCTGCTGCGGGATCTTCACAATTTCTTCCTAGTGCAAGACTTCATGCACGATCTTCATGGTATTGGAATTTTCATTCTTGTTATGCTTTAGACCTAATGTTGTTTGCAATGTTTGTTACTTGACTTACTTCTAGTCGATCGGAGTTCAGTCTTGTACCCCTCAAGCGCTTTGTTTGAGATATTTGGGCACTGAAGTTGAATGTTATGACTTATGACTTTCTACTTTCTAGTCACTTCAAGCATCTAGGCCCCAAAATTTTATTATGGTTTTGGTAATTAATGACATTACATGTTTTGGGCTAACTATCTATCTTGAGATAAGTGTTGAGCAGGTTAATCCTCTACATGACTTGAAAGGAAAGGAAAAAGGAGAAAGAGTCTTGAAGATTTTTAATCAAGGTTAAAAGACCTCTCGATAGGTTAGAATAGAGTGTTGAGTTATTTTTAAGAGGAATAGTGCCTAAGATCTTGGTTTAATCCTAAGTGTGGAAATGGCTCAAAATCATACCTTGAAATCATGCTAGTTGCATTTAGAACAAAGTTTTAAATGTTACATTTTTACCTAAGTTTTAATGGGACTACTTGTCTTATGTTAAAAATCGGTCTGCGTTGAACAAAGTTTTTCAGATTCACGTCGGACCACTTGGAAATAGTCGGCGCAAAAAAGCTTCGTTCACGCCGGACCACTTGGAAGTAGTCCGGCGCAAAAATCGATTCACGCGGACCACTTGGAAGTAGTCCGGACCACTTGAAATGTCCGTGAAGCGACCTTTGCGCGGACTACTTCCAAGTGGTCGGCGTGAACAGCTTTGCGCCGGACTACTTCAAGTGGTCGGCGTGAAGCTTCGGTTCAGCTGAGACCATTTTTAACATAAGACAAGTAGTCGGCGACTTAGGTAAAAGCAGAACATTTAAAACTTTGTTCTAAATGCAACTAACATGTTCAGGTATGATTTTGAGCCATTTCCACTTAAGATTAAACCAAGATCTTAGGCACTATTCCTCTTAAAAATAACTCAACACTCTATTCTAACCTCTTGAAGTCTTTAACCTGATTAAAAATCTTCAAGACTCTTTCTCCTTTCCTTTCCTTTCAAATGTGAAGAACTCTACTCTCGGTGCATTCAATTTCACTCTGTATGAGAGTTGTAGAAACATTCAATTCAAGTGTTGTATTAATTATTATATTGTGAGCTCAAAACACACTTGGAAATCATCAAGCTGAAGCTCTGTTCTATTACTCTTGGAGAAGGTTTCTTCTTTTTGAGGCTTGGTGTAATTGGTGAGACCGGTGATCCCTTCAAATTGTTGTGAAGAGACTTGGTATTTTGTGAAGGTTCACTCACCTTCCCTTACGGGAAGAGTTACGACTTGACTTACGAGTAAGAAAAATTGAGGAAGAGGCTTAGTTTTCATCTCTATTTATCATATTGAAATTCTTGAAGTTAATTAGAAGAAAATTTTAAAATAGCCTATTCACCCCCTCTAGGCTCATCCTTGATCCTTCATCACTTCTATCCATAATTATGCGGTAATCCCATGTTCGGTGTTTGAGGTATCAATGTATGCTCTGTTGCTCATATTTATAACGAGCTTAATGAGCCAACTCGAGCCAACTCGAGTTTTTAGCGAGTCGAGCGAGTTGAGCTTTGAGCTCGTTAAGATAGCGAGTCAGTCGGTGACTCGTTATCTTAACGAGTTTAACGAGTCGAGTCGAGTCGAGTTGGCTCGATATCCACCCCTAGTGGTGGTTGAAACTTAATTGAAAGCCGTGGTGCGGGTTGAGATTTCTGAGTGAAGCGACCACAATGGTTGAAACCCATTGGCGGGTTGAATTACAGACGGGGCTAGCGTTGGGATTAGGGACGGGAGAAGTCTTGTTAGATCACCTCGGGGCACTCCTAAGGCGATGTCACTACTCTGAACGACACATCGCTGCGGGTCCACAACAACATCACTTTATCGATTCTGGGAGCCGCGGTGATACTAAGTCTATCCTTTGCGGATCATGAGCCGGCGGTGATTAGTATTATCATTGCGGTTCTACACTGCGGCAATGATATCGAACTATCACTCTGGTCAAACCAAAATCCGGCGATGATGAGCATTATCCTTCTTAGGGTTATACCACAATCCGTGATGATATGAACCACCGATGACAAATTTGTTCATCAAATATTTTTATTGTATATTTTTGTGCAATATATATATATATATATATATATATATATATATATATATATATAGTATATAAAGCATCGTTCAAATCATAATTCAAATATATACATATATTACAAAGCATCGTTAAAATCAAAATTCAAATATATTAAAACATCACAATATTTGTTTTTACAATGATTTGTTTACAAATATAGTTTGACTACATTTCATCTCATCTCATTTACTTTGATTTTGCACGACTACAATAGAAAGAGTCAAGTAGGCATATCATAGGTCGGATCGAAGGAATGAGGCGATGAGACTACAGCGTGGAACTTCGTCGTTTGGATTGATGACCTCATCATGAATGAATCCGCGATCTGTTCTTGAATTGCTATAATTTACATCATAATAACTTATTGGTTCTCAGTTTGGGCGCTATTATTGAAGAAAAGAAAGTTAATTAATGATGATATATGTTAAATGAGAAAAAGTAGACATCAATGTGTAATTATGTACCATAACCGTTATAGCCCACGATCTCGTGACAATTGAATGTATATTTGTACATACATAGTATGCACATAAATTATTTCAGGCCCTGCCTCATGCATGGAAAGTTGGTTATTATTTCAAAATGTTTCTGTAGGGACGATCACAGAATACTTTTCTTGCGATGTCGTGCGAATGCCCTATGAATGATTTTGAATAGTAAGTAAACTTAAATGCAATAGAATGGAATATTGCTAGAGCAATAACACAACGATCGAGTTTACATTGACATGTCCCAAAAGTCTTGATATAGATTAGTTAGTTTTCTCCTAGAGTCAAAGACAAAAATCACGCTAGCATCTAACTTGATGACGAGGAGGACCTAGTGAAACCTGGCATATATGTCAACATAGTCAATTACTCCCACATCGTGCGTGTTACGCAAAAATAGTAAAACTATATTAGAAGTAGGAAATACATACTTAAAGTTATAGGGTAAAAGTATGGAGGTTTTGTCTTCTGACTTCAAAAAGTATTAAATAAATAGTCTTCATTATACTATGGATTGGCCTTCACAAGCCTCGTTGATAAGCTCGGATCTAGGAATGCTAGATTGTCATTGCCATTTCTTCTACATATACGTATCTCCATTCTACATAAGAAAGAAGTCGGACATGCAATTAAATAGTACAAGAATGCACAACAATATATGTAGAGACTTACAAAGTCCACAGTCTAAATATATTCACATCCGGGCATCTTCTTTGGTACAACATATACAACTCCTCGAAACCCACCCGGAAGATCCTATCCCCATTGTGAAAATCTTGCTCCATGTATCATTGCGACGCCTCCATACCATCGTTGGTTGCTGCATGTACCAGCGATGGACACACCGCGATTGTGTTGTTAGGTGGTCGAAATGGTGGTTCAACCTTTGGTTTCCCCATAAAGAACTTCCACCTTAGACCTTGGTCTGAGCATCTCGTTGGCGACATCGCTTGAGCATCCAACCTCAACTCGTCGGCACTAGCGCCTTCAAATATTGCTTTACGGATATGCGCTTGTAGTTCGACATTTTGCAAGGTTGAAGCTTTGCCCGTCTTTTACACTTTTGCCATACTCAAGAAAAACTTTTGTGCGTTAGCATCAACGTTAGTCATCTTAGGTAATGGCACCTTTTTAAAGTGAGATATTCTGTTGGCTGACATGCTTTTTAGTTCTTCTTGATCATCTCATTGGTAATTTCTTAGGATTGTCACAGGCTTCACAAATGATTGAGATTTCTTCAAAACGGTGCTATCTTCCAAGATGATCTTTGGTGTTCGATTTTTGATTTTGGTAGAGAGTCGGACTTTTTCGGTTGGTGCGGGTGGAGGTTGAATTTTATGCGTGTGGTGGAGACAAGGCGGGAGGTCTCTGTGTGGAAAGTGCGGTGATCATCATCTTTGTCACCCTCATCGTCAGAGCCGGACTTAATCAAGCTCTTGCGCCACCTTGAGAAGCCATGCACTTTTCTCCTATTTTTTGTTTCGTCTTCGCGAGGATCTCTACCTACATTTTACGGTATTGGCAGACTACACTGTCCACTTCGACCCTGGAGAATCCCTGCGGTATTGGGTGACAGTACAAAACCTACGACTCCTGGTATGGCCAAGCCTTGTCCTCAGCCACCTTGATGGTAATGCCATGTGCGGACAAATGTAGCTTGCAGGTGTCGGTTCTTTGATGTCATCCACAAGAAAATGGAGTCAATGCTCTTGGGAATCCTGTGGGCGTGCAGCTGCTCTTACGAGCACTAGGGCTGATGAGCTCAAGGCTTTCACCGGGTGGCGGTCGTGAGCTGAGAGCTTTCTGTACTGCTTGCTCCACAGCCTTATCTAGTTCCGCTCTCTGTTCCTCTAATGCTCTCGTCACAGCATCTTTTATTTGATAGTCCAGTTGATCTTCTCTTAATCTCTTTGGACGCCTATACAACCATACGTTAGCTGGGAATGCTTCTTTCCACGGCACCAAACCAACTCCTCGGGTGCGACCTGAATGCTCCTTATTACCGAGGGCTACGGTTAGCTCGTCATTCTCCCTTCGTGGCCTGAAAAATCCTTGGGAAGACTGCACGTGAGCATCTGTGATTCTGCGCGACACTTTGTGCTCTCTATCGCTTCTGAAGCTTAAGCTGCCATCATCTGAGATAGAAGCACCCCTCCCAAGCAACCAGTGCTTCGATCGTTCGCTCAAGGTGGCCGTCGCAGGAATGACACCCTTGCGGGTTAGTTCTTCTTCGGACTGATCCTATGCTGGTATTTTCTTCACGTACCCTCCTGTGCCTAATGTGTGAGGATAAATATTCTTATCCGCGTTTGCCTTGTTCCTTTGACTTACTATCTGCGCTTCTTCAGACCTCTTGTATGCCACAAAGTCCTCCCAAAACTCCCTTAACTTTGGGTACGTGTAAAAATTTGGCGTTTCATTCTTCTTCACATAGTTCTTATTTAGTGCCGTCTTCCAAGTCTTCCACAGCATTGCACATGTGCATAGTGCGTTTCTTTACAACTTGCTCGGTCCCTTGGGAGAAGCTGGAACACTTGTTTTAGCTTGTCCCTAGCGAGTTCTTGGTCATTGGGAACCACCATGGGTCACCTCGGCGGCCAATCCATGATCTGTAGCTAATGGGCACATTATCCCTAGCAAGAACCCCACAGGCTATCCTGTACGACCCCAACGATGACTCAGGTATAGCAGATTTCCCGACTGCCGAGAGCTCTACTATGTTAAAAAGTCCCTTAAGCATCTTGTTCGGACCACGACTTGCGCGTTACCTCCGTTTAGCAGACGTTTGAGCCTGCAATTTGACCTTATTAGTCGTTTGGCCCTATAATGTTTTGGGAACCACAATGTACTAATACTTTACCTCGCCTACATTAGTGACGTCTGATTGGTCCATGGCAGGATCCTGTAAATTCAGGTAGTACGTTGGGCTATGGTTCGGACTACCCATTCCTCCTTCGTCCATATTTGAGGGCCCAACTCCCTCCGACACTTGTCCCTAGTCAGAGGCTATTCCTAGCAAGTTTATCGGAAATTTCAAATTAACAAGGTCATTTTTGAAAGACACGTACAAATGAAGATAAACATAACGAATGAACATAGATGTAAAAGCATATGAGCCTACGTATATGCAGCGTTCTTTGGCTATACTATTCTTCACTCATGATCTTTGAACTTATCAATTCAAATAAATAAAATTAATACACATATTTGAAAGGCACATACACTAAGGTTCGGATTGATAAGAAGAAAACATTCATGGGAGCAATTTAGGGTGTTTGCGTTAACAGATTTTATATGATAAGCAAGTTGTAATTTGGATATTTTCTATAATTTGGTTGTCCATATACTAAAGTGTGTTTACGAACCAACTTCCTCAAAATTTAAGTTTAGGCGAGTTGTTTCTGAGCATGAAAAGGCTTAAGTGATATCAAATCATGCGGTTTGTGAACATTTAGGGGTTTTGTTGTGATTGGATTGGATGCAAAGCAAGTTCTAATTAGGATCTTTTGCAGTTATGGTAGTATATATATCAAACTGATATTATTTTGCTTAAATTTAGAAGCGATGCAGTTCGACCTAAGTCATTTTCTCTTCTATCTTTCTCAATTTCAGTTTCACATAAATTGTAAAACTAAAATACGGCTAATATTTATTGAGGAGGAGTACTCAATAAAAATGTACAAACATTTACATATTCGAGATGCCAATTCAACGACAAATACATAACAATTGCAATCATATTTTTATATCCTACATCACACCAACAAAGCCAACAAAATTGATCTCATATTCGATTTACTACACAATGTACAATTTAAATACACTTTAGCACAAACATCACATGGAATGCAAATCAAACTTGGGATTTCATGGACGAGTGCATCACAATTTTCATGGACAGAGTACATCACAAGTGTGGAGCACAAAACAATGTCAACACATTTCTGATGTTGATTAGTACATATTATTTGACCAACATATACATTTGGCTCAAGCGAAATGGGACAATTCCACAGGCCATTTAGCACTGAAATCAGACCGAGCATTAGCTATCATTGCGTCACTTCAGATATAACAATGAATCTAAATAGCATTCAATATATAAGTGGTCATAGATAAAGAAGATTGACAGCACGTCAATATTTTCCATTCCCTTTGTGTAGGACAATTAGTGAACAATGAGAAAATTGTACACTAACAAAGTGCATAAATTACAAACGTATGTACCATATCACTCTCATTTGTAATTCGAACCTATCTTTACCAGTACTTTAACCCCTTTCATTGTCTTTAAAAGCTACGGTCTTTAAAACCATCAATTTCTTGCTCCTACCTTCAATGAGCCACAAAGCAGTGGGAGGTCACGGTGCGGTGGCGGAGTGGGGAGGAGGCGGCAAACGGCAACAGTGGGGAGAGGTGGCGGCGACACAGGGCGGCGACCGGGGCGGTGGCGGCGGAGTGGGAGGATGCGACGGCGGCGGCGGCAACAGGGGATCTGACGGCGGCGGCGGCAGGAGGCCGATGCGGTCAAAGCGCGGTGGTAGGCGAGGTTGGCGAAGAGGCAAGTGCGGGGAGAGGGCGTGGGTTTTGCTATTTATAGGGTCAACTATCGCTGTCGGGTCCCCACAGAACCGGCGGTGATAGTATATCCTTCTTAGAGTCATAAAGAGAAGCGAGCGGTGATAGTGGCCTTACAACTGCCGGGTCATAAAGAGAACGGCGGTGATAGTTGCCTTATCCTTTGTCGGTCCAACAAACCCGCGATAATACTAAGTATCCTGCGGGTTTTAGTAGAGCCGGCGGTGATAAATATCACCGCAGGTTGAGCCTAAAGCGGCGCGATAATAAACGATGCTGCCGATTTTAAGGGGAAAACGGCGTTGATAAATGATGTCGGCCCAATTAAGTGAAACTTTCGAGTTTATTTCATTTCAAAGGCTCGGTGCTTTGGGATTTTGAAATCCTATCAAATTTGATCAAATTATTTGAAAATTTTTGGAGGCATCTTTGCAAGACATATACTATTTTACATAAATATTTTCCTAATTTTGACTAAGTTCTAAAATTACGAAAAACAGATTGCTCACTATTTTAATATTTTATAAATCAAATAATGTTTCAAAAATTCACGCAAATGCTATAAATAATTTCACACAAATGTACAAATTCACACAAAGTAACAATTCACACAAATGCAGTCAAATCCATAACTTCATATAGTACATTAATTGTTACAAATGAGAAAATAAACATGTCGTTCATCGAAAGAAAGCATATCTTTAATTTGTACAACTAAGCTACGATTAGACCTTCATTATGATCGCGGCGTATATGCGTAGCTTCCTCACTCTCTTCTATGAGACTTATGTCAATGTTCTCTCGAAAGGAGAAGCTCATCGAATTGGTTGTATTCTTCCTAAATCGACAACATTACGAACTCAGACAATCCTTCTTTTCCTTGAATAACCACGTGGCGTTCCTTGTTAGCGGGTCGATTACAAAGAATATTTGTGTATGAGTTAGCAAATCGAATGGTTCTTCCACATGTCAAGCGAGTTTGAGGTCTCTGTGGTGATCTGGTACTTATCGATGTTCACACCCTCTAGAAGTCGACCCATTGGCACCGAAAGAGGGACCTTCAAGGTCCATAGTCAAGCTCCCAAATCTCTTCTATGAATTAAGTAGTAGCTTTGGCTATTTTCATTGTTGTCATAGGCATCTATCACGAATCTTCTTTGTTTTGGTTGGTGCTCTTTTTATCTTATGCTCTTGTATAAAATGTAAAACCATTTATGTATTATCCTTGGAATGTCAGAATTGTAGTTGTGATCCACTGAGCCAACACTTTCAAGCCAGGCGCACTCTGTCTCTGTATGCATCATGTGCCTACACAACCAATCACCAAAGTTATCTCTATGCTCTCTCATGATCCAACCCTCGACTTTCACAGGTTTGTTCGGATAGCATTCTCATCTGCATGTTAACATTTGGGGCCACCACAACTAATTGTCCCAAAGCGCAAAATGTGCTTGTGTGAATGAAGCTAGATTGGTTGTGCAGTGATTTCTACGCCTCTTGTCCCTTTCCCTGTAGCCTCCCTCATGCGAGATATAGGCAAACCAATCGGTTTGAGATTCATATAATCGGCGAGAACTCAATGACCTCCTCGGTTCCCAACCATCGGCAATGCTGACCTTCCGACCGATGTCGATTCTGAACATATTTCTTTATAACCCCATGAACCTCTCGAAGGGTACATCTAATGTAGAAACACGAGACCAAGAATCAGTATCTCTTTCACAATTTGAACAATGAGATGGACCATAATATCAAAAAAAGATGGAGAAACACATCTCAAGCCTTCACAAAGTGTGGACCACGTCTTCCTACAGACTTATCTAGTTTTAACGGATCGATGGCCTTACGTGAAATCGCGTTGAAGAATAAACACAACTTTATAATTGGATCTCGGACTTTCTCTGGCAGAAAACCCCTAATTGCAATTGGAAGCATCTGTGTCATCATCACGTGGCAATCGTGAGACTTCATGCCAATTAATTTTAAGTCTTTCATTGAGACTAGTCTCTTTATGTTGGCGAGTAACGGATGGAACTTTGACTCCGTGCAAGCATTCGCTGCGGTAATTTTCTTTCTTGCTCAGTGTAGCGGTGCGGGGAAGATACTTTTTGCCTATATCCATGTCTTCGTGATGCAGCTCCTTCCTGAGTTTTATATCTTCAAGGCCCATCCGTGCGTGGAGGTAGGGATGAAAATGGAACGGAAATGGTCGGTAAATAGTTGTTCGTTTCCATTTCCATATTTTTACCGTATGAAAATGGAATCGGAAACCTTTGGAAGCGGATAGTGTGAAGCGGGGCGGAGCAGGCGGAGCGGATCTGAAAATGGAAACAAAAATTTCACAAGAATGTAGTACATGATCTATCCAAAGTTCCAAACATACCAACTTTGAACGGTATTGTAGTTAAAAAGAACATCTTAATAATATTAGCCAACATTGAGCATGGTATGAACAAGGACATGTAAACATTGTTTACCTCAAAACCAGCCAACACATCATAGTATAATAGCAAACACAGATAGTTTCACATCATAATATAATAGAAAACACATATAGTTCCACATCATAACATAATAATAATGACATATAGTTTCACATCATAACATAATAGCAAACACTTATAGTTCCACATCATACTATAATAGCAAACACATATAGTTTCAAATCGCCAAAACTCAGTTTTTTCTCAATCTATTTGTCCCTCATATCAGTCCATCATATTCTCCTCCATATCAATACCATTGACATCATCTTGCTCCTCCAACTACAAAGACAAACATGAAACAATAGTAATGTTCTTAAGAAGACAAATATAAGCACATTAAACTGAATTTTACTTTATTTGCACAATATGGTTTGTAAGTTAGATAAGAAAAGGCAAACCATTTCCATCGAGCTTGCAAAATGTCGCTCAAGGCTATCCATATCCAACTCAGTCATGATAGATGCAATAGTACCACCTGAATGATTAGTAAAAACTGATTAAGATTAAATATTCTCACATGATGAAGAACTATTGAAGCAAAACTAAAAAGTTACCTTTTGATGCTGCGGTCCAATCTTTAGTACAAATTTAAGCTTGCACAATATCAGGATCTAAACGGCTGTGAAATAGGTTAACAACCATGCAGACCTTGAATCACGGACTCTGAAGCAACTGTCGACACTTGAATAGATAGCACATCACGAGCAAGCTGGGAGAGAATAGGGAGCTCAGCTTGCTTGACCTTCCACCATGATAAGATATCGAAATTCTTGTCTTTTATAGATGCTAGAGGTTGCTCCAAGTACATTTCAATTGAGTTTGGTAACATGATCGATTCACTAATGCTATGCAAGAGCGTGTCAAGCTCATCATCCTCATCAACATCATCAAATTGGGAACCCACTTGGTGCACATTTGTAGCAATAGAGACTATCTTCTTTGAGCGGAGATATAAGCTTGGAACAACTCATAAACAACCTTAGTAAACTTATCAATCTCTTGCATAGAAGTGGCGGGGTAAATCTTGGGTGCATAATAGTCTACCACATTTCTCTTGTATCTAGGATCAAAGAAGCATGCTCTGACAAAGTGCCATGTTGGATTTTCCCAATACTTGTCATATTTAATTTTCATGGAATGTGCCATAGCACTAATTACAAGGTCGAGTTGTCACACCATTCTACAATTATAGTCTTAATTTGACAAAATTTTCTAAAAAATAGATTTGCGAGTTGGATATTTAGTGCTAGAGAATAGCTCATTAACATCATAAAATGGCTTCAGCGTGCGGATATTGATGTTGCCATAGCCCATTATTGGAAGTTGGAGCACATTTCTTATATTTGCTTGAATTTGAAGGAAGATCCTACAAAAGCATCTTTATAGTAAATTGTACTCTTCAACATAAGATATGTGGAGTTCCACCTTGTAGGAACATCCAAGGAGAGACCCTTTGTCACATCTAAGTCACATTAAAAGCACACTTCTTAAACTCTTCATCTTTGCGGTGGAGAGTTCTTGACAATTACAAGCTTGTATTTCTAATATTTGCAATGGATGATGCAATTGTCTTTAAACCATCTTGGGTAACGAGGTTCAAAATATGATTCAAACATCTCATATGGAAAAAGATGCCATCACAAATTAATGGAGATATCTTATTGAGTTTGCTTACTATCCCACGAACACATTTATCATTTCTTTGAAGCATTGTCCAAAGTAAGTGTAAGCAATCTCCTATCAAGATTTCAATCCACTATACTATCATAAAGCGCTAAGCACAATTTTTTCCCGAATGGTGTCCTTCTACATGCATGAACTTGATAATCCTTTTTGCATGCACCAATTGTCATCTATCAATGCCTTTGTGATGCACATGTAGCCTTTGTTTTGATTAGATGTCCACATGTCCATGGTTGTACTAAATCGGCATTGGTATTTTAAAGTACTCATATAATTTTGTCTTTTCCTCCACAAACATATTCAATATATCTTTCCTCACATTAATCGACTTTTAATTGGAAAAGAAGGGCGCAAAGACTTGATGAAGTCCACAAAGTACTCATGCTCAACAATATTAAAGGGTGAAAGATCGAAAAAGCGACTAGAGGGGTGAATAGGAGCCAAATAAAATTTTGAATAAATTCTCCCCTAAATTCAATCCACCAAAAGACCGAGAAAGAAAGAAGCTGAACCATCGATCGGGCAATTTCAAAGCAGAGGCTCAGACCGGTTAAGATAGGGTGAGCAGTAAAAGCGCCTTTGGTCGAGTAGCTCTGTCGGATGAGCGATCTTCTTGAGCTGGTCGTTAATGCTGATCGGATGAGCGATACTCCCGACTGAAGTGGTCGGATGAGCAGTACTCCCGGCCGGAAGTGGTGGGTGAGCGAACTCCGGCCGGAAGTGGTCGGATGAGCGATGTTCGGGTGAGCGATACCCGACGGATGAGCAGTACTCCATTGCGGAGGTCGGTTAAGCGATACTCCATTGCGGAGGTCGGATGAGCGATACTCGGGTGAATAGTGTTGGATGAGCAGTACTCCCGCCGATGAGCGATCGCCCGACCTACGGAGTCGGATGAGCGATACTCGGGCGAATAGTGTTCCCGGCCAGATGAGCGATGCGCCCGACCTACGGTCGGATGAGCGATACTCGGGTGAGCGGTGTTGGATGGATAGTGCCCCGACCAATGAGCGATGCGCCCGACCTCTCGGAGTCGGATGAGCGATGCAGAAGTCGGATGAGCGATAAAATCAGCACGATCTTAAAAGCAATCGATGTAACTTTTGATGGTGATCCAAAAGCGAGGAAAATTGGTGTGCACCTCCTAAGGATGTCGGGAACCTATTTCAATCATCAATCGAAGGAATTGATACCAAGGTTCCGTCCCTTTTGATTAAACAAATGCAACACCAAAAGCGAGTCACGAACACGGACTTCACTAACTTGCTGGTGAGAGTTGATGATCGAGAATATCCTTGGATGACTCTACACAAATCACGGCAAGTAAGTACGAAGAAACAACCCTTCAAACAAATAGAAACACTATCGAAAACTAGTCACGAAATTGGTTTCTTGCAAAGCGAATAGAAGAGGTTGTAGATTGCCTAGATAATTGGGATATGATCTATAGAAGATTCATCCGACAATCTTTCATCCTTGGCAACAAGAACGAAGCCAATCGGGACTAAAGAGCGCAAGTCACCGTTCGCACTTCAAGAACACAGTTTACAAACTTGCAACAAGAGCATAATGATTGCCTAGATGATTGAAAGCACGAATCTAGAAGAGTTCATCAATCATGAATTTCAACAAAGACTCGAAGCATGTAGAAGGAGATGAGGCAAATCCAAATTACGTAAAGAAAATTGCAAGTAAGTAAATGCGAATTTAGATAACGAAATTTAAGTGCGTAATGTAAATCGTAAGAGAAATGAAACAAGAACATAGATGAAGAACATTTCATTTACGGAAGGGAGGTTTACAAAGCCTCACAACAAAGTGGGCAAAACTCAAATGGCGGCAAAACCTCGGAACCTTGAGAGGAAGGCTGCCCCTACCCCTCTATTTATAGTGACACAGGATCAATTCCCACCCTTGGATATCTTGCTTCAATCCTAAGCCAACATCCAAGAGCGAGTTTGATCCTTACAACATCCTCTCAACAACTCTCAACTACTCACGTAGACTTTCCTCACTGCTCACCACGTCCCGGGGAGACACCTCTCCTGTCTAGTAGCGAGCTAGGAACACCTACCACCCTTGGATGAGCCTCTAAACCTAGAGCACTCCATCAAGGGCTGAGATTTTACCCACTCACACAGCTATGCATGGGGTGACCGAAACCCAACAACACAGCGGGTTTTGCCGCTTTGTTCAAAGCATACCAACTTGACCCTTCTCTCTCTTCTGACCGCGATCCACGGTCCTCCTCGTCGAGCGGCTCAAGTTAGCATCTCATCCATTCCTTTGTCTTCTTGGCTTGCGGCTACTCCACGGCCTCGGTCATCTTTGGCGACACCACGATCATCGGACCTCGGCTCTCGGCCTAGTCACGATCCCTTAGCCTCACCATGACCTAGCTCAAAGTCCTGCAACCATCATAGACAAGAAACCACATCACATAGCAATGTCCAACAACACATATCCATCTCAGCGAAAGATATACACTTCAGCGGCGGCCAAAACCACGACCACATGGTGCGACCACTTGGTCTCCATCCGACCACGGACGACCTGGTCTCCATCCCGACCACTCGAGTCGACCCTTTGGTCTTCGTCACGACCACTCGAGTCGACCCTTGGTCTTCTTCCGACCACTCGAGTCGACCAGCGGTCTTCGTCCGACCACTCGAGTCGACCAGCGGTCTTCGTCCCGACCACTCGAGTCGACCAGCTGGTCTCCATCCCGACCACTCGGGGTCGGACGGCCAGTTTCAACCGACCCGCGGCTCGAACCACTCGGGGTCGGATGGTAGTCTCCAACCAGCCAAAGCTCGAGACCACTCGGGGTCGGACAAGCTGGTCTCAGACCAACCAAAGACGACCACTCAGGTGGACAAGCGATCTCAGACCAACCAAAGACGACCACTCGGATCAAACTCAAATTCAAGCACAACAGGCTAAACCACGATCAATTACTCATCACCATCGAGGATAGACCTCCACATGGTCTTTCAATCTCCCCTTGATGAGTATATTGACAAACACTCGAAAAGGCATAAATTTGAGTTTGTAAAGCAATTTGATTGCAAAACCAAACTTGGTCGAGAGAGAAAGATATAAAATCATGACCAAGTTGGCGGTAAGATTTTAGAGCAAGATCATGAAAAGAGCAAGTTTTCTACAAAAGCTCTAAAAATCAATCATAAGTGCCAAATGTGATATGATCCATAAGAGATAGCAAAGATTTACAAAGATCATAAGAGATAGCAAGCTTTCACATTTTATCTCCCCTTTTCTACATTTTAAATGATGCCTTTTCTACATTTTCTCCCCTTTTGGCAATATAGGCATCAAAATGGAATTTTCTCTCTTTTTTTGTTTGTTTTCTCTCCTTTATATATGTATGCATGAAATGCATCCTAAGTGAGCTTTGAGAATTATCAAGTGATCACAATGACAAGATATGACACCAAGCTAGTCAATTTAGAAAATGGTGAACTAGGATGTCTGCAGAACAAATTCATTTGGCTCACAAGCTTGGTTTACAAGATTTTATTTTAGCAAGATTTGAACAAGTGCAAAACTTAGCAAAAGTTTCAAAGCTAGAAGCCAGCACCACTCATAGGATCAAATGGAAAACCTAGAGTTCAACCTACTCAACACTTTGGGAATCTTGAAGTACATATAGAGTCCTTGAGTTCATTTTCAATTCATGCAAATTCTTCTTCTTTGATATTTTGAAAGACATAGCGGGGTGCAAATGTTTGACATTATTTGCATTCTTTACCCACTTATGTTTTGTTATTTGCATTTCTTAATGGTTGACTCAAGCCATGTTCGATCACCCCAAGAGTAACTCTTAAGAGAATGATCTTGGTCATACACTATATATTCAAGTTCATCCCAAGTGCAATGGGAGGCGGTCTAGAGAATATATAGTGTTGAGTTCAATTTGCACAAAAAGAGTCAAGTTTTTCTTATTTTAGCATATATGAGCAATTTTGAAGGACTAAAATATGGATCAAGCAAGTTTCACCCAAGTTGCTATAGGGACTCTAGAGAACTCCATAAATTCACAATTCATGGTAAAAACCTCTAGAGAAGAAACTTTAACAAGAAAAAGCAACATGTTTTCATTTAAGATTTTCAATTTTGATTTTAACAAGCTTAGTATCATAGATGAACTTGGATAGACCTAAGCTAGTGATTTTCTTCAAAGATGTAGCAAGGTGCATTACATGAAAGATTGAATCAATTGCATAATAGACAAAGCTCATAAAGCAGAAAAATGCAGTCTAAATGCAATGCATGAGCAGATTCCCAAACTCCCCTCAACAGTTGAATCAATTTTAGGCTCAAATCTGGTTAAAGTTGAGTTATTATCAAGATTAGGCATAAAGAAGACCCAAATGAACTCAATAAAAACCGGAAAAAAAAGCAGAATGGGGAGAAGAAGTCGAAAGCGCAAGGCTGGATGGCTATTGAGCATAGATAAGATAGAAGAGACTCACTCTTTGCTCGGTGGCTCTTATCTTCCTAGAGACTAACATAGGAAGGCGACTCTAGATCCCAACTAAGGAGTGCACACAGGACCACTGTCTACCAGGAGGCCCAAAACCTGCTAGACTTATAAGGCGTGAGGAACTCAACCTAGAGAGAGAGAGAGCACTAATCACGCATGATAGCAACCTAAAGCATAAGATAAGAGGTCCATGGAAGACATGCTAAGTGAGTGAACTCAACTTAGAAAACAAGCCCAAAGTCACCCGAGGAAGAAGAAAGGAAAAATTGAAAGAAAATATATAGTACATAATATACAAACCGGCTCCCCTCAAGATAAGCCGTATGGGCTCACGACTCCAAGCTCACTCCTCAAGGCAACAAACACGGAGCTATCCAAAGGCTTAGTAAAGATATCGGCTAGCTGGTGGTCACCATCTATGAGCTGAAGCACGATATCACCCTTCTCCACATGGTCTCTAAGGAAGTGATATCTAATATCAATGTGTTTGGTCAGGAATGTTGCCTTTGGGTTTTAGCAATGCAAATAGCTGAAGTGTTGTCACGGAAGAGTGGCACACTCTCTATTTCTAACCCATAGTCTGCAAGGTCGATCTCATCGAGCACTGACTCTGACAATGGTGCGACAACATACTCGGCCTCGGTGGGTGGGCAACCCAGTGCTTCCTAGATGACCAAGAAACAAGAGAAGTGCCAATGAATTGGCAAGTGCGAAGTGCTCTTCCTATCTATCCTCTGACCCGACAAAGTCGGCATCGGAAAAGGCTCTAAGAGATAGACAAGAAGAAGAAGAGTACCAAATACCATAATCGGTGGTGGCACGAAGGTACACGAAGATCGCTTGACCTTTGGCGGTGAGAGCGCGAGCTTGAAATCGGCGCCGCGGACACCTGACAAAATGTATGTCGGCCTCGAAGCGGTGAGGTACAAGAGGAGCCGATCATGCTCAAAACTCCTTTTGATCGGCGGGCTCACCATCCTCATCGGGCTCGAGGGCAGCGATGGTGGCCATAGGAGTCATCACGGCTTCCCATCGGACATGTCGAGCGCCTCGGGAGGTCACGGGTATATTTGCCTTGATGCAGAAAGTACCCTCTGAGTGCAGCTTGATTTGGAAGCCAAGAAAGTAGCTCAACTCGCCCATCATACTCATCTCAAACTCTGTACTCATCACATGAGCGAGAGACAAGAGAATGAGAGGAGCCACCAAAAATGATATCGTCCACATAAATGCGGACAAGAAGAAAATGAGACTCATGGTGTTTGATGAGCAGAGTTTTGTCTACTATGCCCATTTAAAGTCATGGTGAGAAGATAAGACTTGAGCCTCTCATACCATGTTCAGGGGGCTGTTTGAGTCCATCTGAGCTTTGGAAAGCTTGAAAACATGACTAGGAAACTTGGGGTTCTCAAATCACGGAGGTTGTTTGACATAAACCTCTTCCTCAATATAGCCATTGAGGAATGCACTCTTGACATCCATTTGATAGAGCTTGAAGCCGGGATCGAGAAAATGCAAGCGAGGATCCTAATAGCCTCTAGCCTAGCTACGAGGGCAAAGGTCTCCTCAAAGTCAAGACCCTCAACTGAGAAAAGCCTGTGCAACTAGTCTAGCCTTGTTGCGAATGACAACCCCATCCTCGCTCTGCTTGTTTTGAACACCCACTTGGTCCCAATGACATTATGACGGATAGGCGCTCTACAAGCTGCGGACTTTGTTCCTCTCAAAGTTCTCAAGTTCCTCATGCATGGCATTAATCCACGACTCATCGGATAATGCATGAGAAACATCCTTTGGCTCAAAAGAGCAGCGAAGCGAGTGAAGGCGAGAAGAAGGCAGACCCGTTCTTGGCGTGTGACACGCTCGAACAAATCGCCGATCATTTGATCGGAAGGATGGCGTCTCTGAATATGGCGGGGAGGACCGAAGCAGTGGCCTCTACCTCTTGAGCAGAAGAGATAGGAGCGAGCCACTCGGCGAAGGAGAGTCGGAAGGCAAGAGGCTGGTCTCCGAGGTGCGAGAAATGGAAGCAGGAGGCACCTCGGTGTAGAAGGGCTGGATCGGATGGAACACCATCATCTCCATTATCCTCATCCTCTACAAAAATGGTCTCGAAGGAAGAAGAAGAGCACGAAACATCGAGGTCTAGCTCTGGGCTAGCCTCATCAAAGGTCACATCACGGTCTCTATGATCCTATGCGCATCAACACTCCGGACCCTATAGCTACGAGAAGAAGGCAGTAACCTAGAAAGATACCATCGGAAGAAGCGAGACTCAAACTTATCTAGGTTACAGGACTTCAAGATAAAACACTTACAAGCAAAGCGAAAATGGGACACTTGGGCTTTCGCCCATACCTCAACTCATAAGAGTGCGATGCAAATGTGCTCTCAAAAACAGCGATTAGACACATGGCAGCGGTAGCTATAGCCTCATTAAAACTTCCTAGGAGTACTATACTCATCTAGCATCGTCTGGCCATCTCAACGAGTCTGTTCTTCCTTTCCACTCGCCATTCTGCTTGAGGCGTAGGGAGAAAGAAGCGATGCTCTAAACCAGACTCCACACAAAAGCTCTCAAAGTAGGAATTCTTGAACTCCGTGCCATTATCACTGCGTATAGCTCGTAATGCACACAGAGCTCAATAGACAACCTCTTGACCAAACCCTGAAGTGAGAAAAGTCTCATCCTTTGAGGCCATGAAGAATACCCAAGAGTATCTAGAAAAATCATCAGCGATGACAAGAACATACCACTTCCCTCCTGCTTGTTGCACTCTATTTGGACCAACGGTGTCCATATGTAAAAGCTGTCACGGTGCATCGGTCATCACTCGGTGTTGGAGGATGAGAGCGATAACCATCTTGCCATGTCGGCAAGGAGAGCAAACTAAGTCTTTGACCATCTTGAGTTTAAGCGGACCCGAATGAGATCGTGGCGCTAACTCAGATCAAATGATCAAAACCAATGTGGCCAAGTCTCCTATGCGGAAGGAGAGATCACGGGACTCGAAGCAATCAAACATCGAAGAGTCTCGGAAGAAGCGAGAAAAATCAGCGAAAGACTCTCCCAAATCTAGAAATCCATAAACTAACCCTCACGATGAATCAAGGATTACTGCGACATTACTCTTGAAGCTTACCTCGAAAGAGTCATCGATAAGTGAGAAAGCAGAGAGCGGTGTATTGCGACTTACTTACTAAGGCAACATCTTTAAGAATGAAATTTTGGTTAATGCGGATGGTACCTTTAGCAATGACTCTACGAAGATGCATCCCCAAAGTGATTAACTCATCAGGGGCTCGGACTAGGGAAGAGAACCATCGAGAATCTCGGTCATATGGCGAGAACAACAGGAGTCAACAATCCAAACATCTCCCTTCCCCATCAGACCAACTTTGATCAAGACATAAGAGAAAGATGACTCGATCTTGGGATAGAGTGAAGACTTGGGAACCCAATCTTGAACCACATGGCGCCTCAGTACGATCCACGAAGCGGTGGACTCGAGTGTCTCTCTGCCGTTTAACTATCACCACGATCGAGCGGCTCGGTAGATGATCTAGGAGTCAAAGCGGGTTGGCTGCTTGTGGTGCAAAAGCGAACCACGATAAAGGTGCTGAATCTCCTACCGAGAAAACACCTCACGCCGGCGATATCTACCTCGATGGGAAGAGCGAGGAATATCAAGAGGGCGGCGGAAAAGCCCGACTCTGAACAGCTCCAAGACTAAAATTGAAGAACCGACATGAAAACCAAGTCACGGGCGCTGCCCAAAAGCAGGCGACTCTCTAACTTTGTCTAGAAGCGGTGTGTGTCTTAGGAGCACTCAAAGTGCAGGGATGACCACGAATACCCTAAGGCGACAACACGATCCGCGCAGAGTGATCTTGGCGCGCCTAAAGCAAAAATCTACTAGGTGACCATCCTTCTTACGGAAGGTGCATGTATACTTCGCCTTGCTAGGCGAAGCAATAGGAGAAGCATCATTACAGTGAAGTCCCATGGACCACACCGTGAGACTGAACAGTGGTGCTCACCACAGGAGCTACCACAATCTCACCACTCTTGGATGCACGCACAATGGTAGGAGGATGTGCCTAGCGTGCTCCAAGTAGTCAAATCCTAGACCACGATTAAATCTGCGATCTTAGATTGGTCTAGAATGAGATTAAGCTTCTTCTTGCCTCCAACAAACTTCTCGAGAGTGCTCATAAGATCTGGCAATCTCGGAAGAAAGAAGCACAAGAAGAGCGGGGAAGAAGAAGAAGAACCGAGAAAGATGAGCTCTCTCGGCCGTGCATTTTCTCCCTCGGCCACGGTGCCTCAATCTTGAGGGCCTCACAAGAAAGCATAAGGCGCATTTCTAATTCTATGGGCTTGGTCTTCTAATTTCTTCCTAAGCTCGACATGGATTTTATCCAAGTCCCCACAATCTCGATACATACATAAGCAATATTTTTGTGACTTATCTAGTAAGTCCTTAGCAAGTTTAGCACACTTGACATTCGGGTTTCATTGTCAAGTTTTAATTGCTTCTGACCCTCACATGGTATTTGGATCCTTAGAAGCATGTGATTCAAGTTCATTGTTTCTAGCGACTTTCTAAGGTGTTAGCTCATGGCATCAATTTGAGAAAGCAATTTAGGGCAATTAGCACAAGAGGAGTAGAGTGAGCATTAAGAAAACTAGCTTCTCTGAAATATCATCAATAGAACTAGTGCTAGCATTCTTCATCCTAAGACCATCAAGTTAAAGCAAGCACACTATCATGTATGGTCCTTAGGTTCTCCAACTCCACAAAACGACATCACGAGAGAACACGGTCATCGGTGACTCGGGAGGAGAAGATCTAAGTGAAGCTAACTCCGAGTCAAGGTACCTACTTCCTTCTCTAACTCGAGAACACCTCGACCTAGCCTTAGCATGAAACTTGCCTAATTCTGAGCGACATTTAACTCGTCGTAGGTGGGTACCTCATCCGTGTCATTTATCTGCTCGGAATCGCTTACTTCAATGGCGCTGCCATGAAGCACATCTTGGAGAAGTCATCGTTGCCCTTCACCTTCTCTTGCGGATCGTCCTCGCTTGCATCGCTCGAGTTCTCGTGTCGAGAGAGCTCGATGTCGTCGGTCTGGCGAGACCGGTGAAAAACTTCTTGTTCTTGGCAAAGTTGCGGTACTTCTTCTTCGCGGCTCACGGTGGGGCCTTCTTATTGCAGTTCTTGTCGGTGTAGTCGTTCTTGCCGAACCGCCTTGTTCGTTTTGCCCTTCTCGGCTTGGGACGGTTTGCTCGAATGTGGTTGGGGCCACCACACTCAAAGCAGGTGATCATCCACCTCTCTTCCTCTCTCTCACTCTCTTGTATGCATATGAAAATTTGCGAGCAAGAAGAGCAAGCTCATTTAAAAATTTTCCGATTGGTCATCGCTTAGCTCACAAAGGCGGAGAGAGAAACCAGCGAAGAATCGAAAGAGAGGATCAATGGGATCGGTGACCAAAGCCATCGGTGAGACTTCGTCTTCGCGAGGCGGCGTCGATCTCATGAGTCTTGAGGCGGGAATAAAGCCGTCAAGAGTCAAAGTCGATAAGTCGGTGGTGTCCTTGATGGTGGTCACCTTCATCTCCCGGACCAGAAGGTCAGTGCGGTCAAGAAATGCGAGCATTGTCCGAGTCGGGGTATATGCAACCGGCGCTCGGAGGTCGCTCGAGAATCTTTGTAAACCGACCAAAGCACTCGTCAAGACTCTCACCGTGTTGTTCAAACTTGTTGAACTCACGCTTGAATTAATCTGTCGAACCGTCTTGATTTGGGTAGTGCCCTCATGGTAAGCATCAAGGTCACCCAAATCTCATGAAGCGAAACGAAGGTGAAAATCCTATCGTACTCACTGCGACTAAGGCCTGTATGAGGATGTTCCTTGCCTTAGCATTTGCCTCAACGTCGACCATATTGCCCGGTAGTGGCGTTCTCATCGGCGGGAACCTCATCAGGGAGCTTCACCTTACGCCATATCGGGGAAGCCACAGGCGATGATGTACGACTCCATCAGAGATTTCCAAAAGGAAAATCAACTCCGGAGAAAATAGGAGGCTTGGTGGAATACTTGTCCATCGCCATGGCTCTTGAGACCGGTCAAGATCTAGAAAAAGCGAGCAGGCTCGATACCAATTGAAAGATCGAAAAGCGACTAGAGGGGTGAATAGGAGCCAAATAAAATTTCGAATAAATTCTCCCCTAAATTCAATCCACCAAAAGACGAGAAAGAAAAAGCTGAACCATCGATCGGGCAATTTCAAAGCGAGAGCTCAGACCGATTAAGATAGGGTGAGCGATAAAAGCGCCTTTGGTCGAGTAGCTGCAGTCGGATGAAACGATCTTCGGCCGATGCGTTAATCTGATCGGATGAGCGATACTCCCGACACGAAGTGGTCGGATGAGCAGTACTCCCCGGCCGGAAGTGGTCGGGTGAGCGAAACTCCCGGCCGGAAGTGGTCGGATGAGCGATGTTCGGGTGAGCGATTACCCAGGCGGATGAGCGATGCTCCATTGCGGAGGTCGGTTAAGCGATACTCCCGGCTGCGGAGTCGGATGAGCGATACTCGGGTGAATAGTGTTCGGATGAGCGGTACTCCGGCCGATGAGCGATCGCCCGACCTCGGTCGGATGAGCGATCTCGGCGAATAGTGTTCCGACCGATGAGCGATGCGCCCGACCTACGAGTCGGATGAGCGATACTCGGGTGAGCGGTGTTCGGATGGATAGTGCCCCGACCAATGAGCGATGCGCCCGACCTACGAGTCGGATGAGCGATGCGGGGTCGGATGAGCGATAAAATCAGCGATCTTAAAAGCAAATCGATGTAACTTTTGATGGTGATCCAAAAGCGAGGAAAATTGGTGTGCACCTCCCTAAGGATGTCGGGAACCTATTTCAATCATCAATCGAAGGAATTGATACCAAGGTTAGTCCTTTTCGATTAAACAAATGCAACACCAAAAGCGAGTCACGAACACGGACTTCACTAACTTCTGGTGAGAGTTGATGATCGAATATCCTTGGATGACTCTACACAAATCACAGCAAGTAAGTACGAAGAAACAACCCTTCAAACAAATAGAAACACTATCGAAAACTAGTCACGAAATTGGTTTCTTGCAAAGCTGAATAGAAGAGGTTGTAGATTGCCTAGATAATTGGGATATGATCTATAGAAGATTCATCCGACAATCTTTCATCCTTGGCAACAAGAACGAAGCCAATCGGGACTAAGAGCGCAAGTCACCGTTTACGCACTTCAAGAACACAGTTTACAAACTTGCAACAAGAGCATAATGATTGCCTAGATGATTGAAAGCACGAATCTAGAAGAGTTCATCAATCATGAATTTCAACAAAGACTTCGAAGCATGTAGAAGGAGATGAGGCAAATCCAAATTACGTAAAGAAAATTGCAAGTAAGTAAATGCGGAATTTAGATAACAGAATTTAAGTGCGTAATGTAAATCGTAAGAGAAATGAAACAAGAACATAGATGAAGAACATTTCATTTACGGAAGGGAGGTTTACAAAGCCTCACAACAAAGTGGGCAAAACTCAAATGAGCGACAAAACCTCGGAACCTTGAGAGGGAAGGCTGCCCTACCCTCTATTTATAGTGACACAGGATCAATTCCCACCCTTGGATATCTTGCTTCAATCCTAAGCCAACATCCAAGAGCAGGATTTGATCCTTACAGCACATCCTCTCAACAACTCTCAACTACTCACGTAGACTTTCCTCACTGCTCACCACGTCCCGGGGAGACACCCCTCTCCTGTCTAGTAGCGAGCTAGGAACACCTACCACCCTTGGATGAGCCTCTAAACCCTAGAGCACTCCATCAAGGGTGAGATTTTACCCACTCACACGCTATGCATGGTGACCGAAACCCAACAACACAGCGGGTTTTGCCGCATTTGTTCAAAGCATACCAACTTGACCCTTCTCTCTCTTCTGCCGCGATCCAGCGGTCCTCCTCGTCAGAGCGGCTCCAAGTTAGCATCTCATCCATTCCTTTGTCTTCTTGGCTTGCGGCTACTCCACAGCCTCGGTCATCTTTGGCGACACCACGATCATCGGACCTCGGCTCTCGGCCTAGTCACGATCCTTAGCCTCACCATGACCTAGCTCAAAGTCTGCAACCATCATAGACAAAAACCACATCACATAGCAATGTCCAACAACACATATCCATCTCAGCGAAAGATATACACTTCAGCGCGGCAAAACCACGACCACACATGGTGCGACCACGGTCTCCATCCGGACCACGGACGACCGCTGGTCTCCATCCCGACCACTCGAGTCGACCAGCGGTCTTCGTCCACGACCACTCGGGTCGACCGCGGTCTTCTTCCCGACCACTCGAGTCGACCACTTCTTCCGACCACTCGAGTCGACCAGCGGTCTTCGTCCGACCACTCGGTCGACCACTGGTCTCCGTCCCGACCACTCGGGGTCGGACGGCTAGTTTCCAACCGACCAGGCTCGAACCACTCGGGTCGGATGGCAGTCTCCAACCAGCCAAAGCTCGGACCACTCGGTCGGACAAGCGTCTCAAACCAACCAAAGACGACCACTCAGGTCGGACAAGCGATCTCCGACCAACCAAAGACGACCACTCGGATCAAACTCAAATTCAAGCACTGTGAGGCTAAACCACGGTCAATTACTCATCACCATCGAGGATAGACCTCCACATGGTCTTTCAATCTCACCCCAGTAGGTATCATATTGACAAACACTGCAAGCATAAATTTAGTCAGTTTGTAATCACAAACATGATTGCAAAACCAAATGGTCCTTCAGTCTCCCCCTTGATGAGTATATTGACAATCATGACCAAGTTAGCGATAAGATTTAAGTTTGAAGATCATGAAGAAGAACAAGTTTTAGTTGCAAAGTCAAACTTGGTCCAAAGATAGAAATCATAACCATGACCAAATTGTGATAATGAATCCATATTTTAGAGTAAAGATTTAAGAAGAGCAATTTTCTCTAAGAGATAACTAAACTTGTCACATTTTATCTCCCCTTTTTCTACAAAAGAAATGATAGCTTAGTTCTACAAAGATCCCTTTTGGCAATATAGGCATTCAAAGATGGAATTCTAGTGATGCTTTTTTTACGTATTCTCCCCCTTTTGGCAATCTAGGCATCATTATATATGTATGCATGAAATGCAATCCTAAGTGAAACTTTGAAAATTATCCAAGTGATCACAATGACAAGATATGACACCAAGCTAGTCAATTTAGAAAATGACTGAACTAGGATGTGCAAGAACAAATTCATTTTATCAAAAAGCTTGGTTTTACAAGATTTTATTTTAGCAAGATTTGAACAAGTGCAAAACTTAGCAAAGTTTCAAAGCTAGAAGCTTGACACCACTCATGGATCAAATGGAAAACCTAGAGTTCAACCTACTCAACACTTTGGGAATCTTGAAGTACATATAGGAGTCCTTCAGTTCATTTTTTCCAATTCATGCAAATTCTTCTTCTTTGATATTTTGAAAGACATAGAGGGTGCAAATGTTTGACATTATTTGCATTCTTTACCCTTATGTGTTTGTTATTTGCATTTCTTAATGGTTGACTCAAACCATGTTCGATCACCCCAAAGAGTAACTCTTAAGAGAGAATGATCTTGGTCATACACTATATATTCCAAGTTCATCCCAAGTGCAATGGGAGCGCAATCTAGAGAATATATAGTGTTGAGTTCAATTTTGCACAAAAAGAGTCAGAAGTTTAATCTTCATTTTAGCATATATGAGCAATTTTGAAGGACTAAAATATGGATCAAGCAAGTTTCACCCAAGTTGCTATAGGGACTCTAGAGAACTCCATAAATTCACAATTCATGGTAAAACCTCTAGAGAAGAAACTTTAACAAGAAAAACAACATGTTTCATCATTTTCATTTAGAGCTTTCAAATTTTCAGATTTTAACAAGCTTAGTATCATAGATGAACTTGGATAGACCTAAGCTAGTGATTTTCTTCAAAGATGTAGCAAGGTGCATTACATGAAGATTGAATCAATTGCATAATAGACAAAGCTCATAAAAGGAGAAAATGCGGTCTAAATGCAATGCATGATGAGTTCCCAAACTCCTCTCAACAGTTGAATCAATTTTAGGCTCAAATCTGGTTAAAGTTGAGTTATTATCAAGATTAGGCATAAAGAAGACCCAAATGAACTCAAT